>JAOTRI020123428.1:0-11960 GCA_028564885.2 Zoanthus sanctaehelenae
AAGACTTGTAATTTTGGACAGTTACAGGATGATTTGCTTAGAGATAGGATTGTCATTGGAATAAAGGACAATGCTACTAGGAAAAAGCTTCTCAATATGCCTAAGCTTACACTTAAACAGTGCATTGATTTGTGCCGCACCCATGAGTCTACATCTAAACAGATTAAATCGATGACACAACAGGAAGTGAGTGCAGTGTCTTCACGACCCCTGTATAAACAGCACAATGGTGCAAAACAAAAAGAAGTCTCTACAAGCAGACAAAGCCAAAGAAATAAATTGTATCTTTTGTGGCAAAAAGCATGCAAAAGATAGAAAGCAGTGTCCTGCATGGGGGAAAAAGTGTTCCACATGCAAAAAACCAAACCATTTCTCAGCAGTTTGTAAATCTTCAAGTAAATATAGAAATAAATCTAGCCATGTCAGTATGGTTGACCAGAATGTATATGATAATGATGATGATGAATATATTGCAACACTAGAAGAGATTGATACTGTTACACATAAATCAAAACCAAACAAAGTATTTGTGACACTCTCAGTAAATGACAAAGAGGAACATTTTCAACTTGATAGTGGAGCTACTGTAAATGTTATGTCTGATGTAACATTGAGCAAATTATGTGGAAACATTGATCAACTTGAAATTTGTAACACAACTCTAGTGATGTTTAACAGGTCAGAAGTCAAACCTATTGGAAAGAAAAAGATTTGTGTTCTCAATCCAAAGAACAATAACAAATACATAGTGGAGTTTATAATTGTCAAAGGACAGTGCAAATCTATTCTAGGACTGAAAACCTGTGAGGAATTGGGATTACTGACAGTAAATCGCCAAAACATAGCACTAGTCACTTCACAACCGACAAATTCACAAGGCTTGTCAAAGCAAAATGTTATTAATGACTACTTAGATGTTTTCAAAGGTGAAGGAAAACTAGATGGTAAACTACACCTAAAGCTAAATGAATCAGTCCAGCCTGTACAGCTCCCACCTAGACGGGTACCCCTTGCTGTTAAAGACAAACTGCTAATGGAGATAAAAAGATTATCAGATATGGGGATTATAGTGAAAGTTGAGGAACCAACGGATTGGATAAGTTCCCTGGTCGTAACTAGGAAACGCAATGGAAATGTGCGCCTATGTATAGACCCCAAACCCTTAAACAATGCGTTAAAAAGAAATCACTACCCTTTGCCAACTGTTGAAGATGTGCTACCTTTACTCTCTGATGCCAAAGTGTTTACTGTCCTAGATGCTAGGAACGGGTTCTGGCATGTTCAACTAGACGATCAGAGTAGTTACCTTACTACTTTCCGTACACCCTGGGGTAGATACCGATGGCTCCGAATGCCTTTCGGAATTTCGTCTGCACCAGAAGAATTCCAAAGAAGAATGGACATAGCACTAGAGGGCCTAGATGGCACCAAAGCTATAGCAGATGATATTTTAGTCTTCGGTACAGGATCTACCCTGGAAGAAGCAGAGAAAAGTCACAATGAAAGGCTTAAAGCTGTACTAGAAAGATGTAGGCAAAAGGGCGTGAAGCTTAATAAAGAGAAGATGCAGTACAAACAGCAGAAAGTGGCGTACATGGGTCATGTAATCACCTCAGAAGGTCTACAAGCCGATCCTAACAAGATCGAAGCCATAGTCAATATGCCTACCCCTACAGACAAAGAAGCGGTTCAACGACTTCTGGGAATGACAAACTATGTTCAACGATTTGCCCCGGGACTGTCTGATGCAACTAAACCATTAAGAGATCTCCTAAAGAAAGAAAGTGTTTTCATATGGGATCAAAACCACGATAAAGCATTCGATGAGGTCAAGTCTACTTTGACTAAAGCCCCTGTCCTCAAGTACTTCAGTCAAGAAAAGAAGTCAGTTCTTCAATGTGACGCATCAAGAGACGGCTTAGGAGCATGTCTTATGCAAGATGGTCACCCAATTGCTTACGCTTCAAGAGCTTTAACCCCTACTGAAATTCATTATGCTCAGATCGAGAAAGAGTTACTTTCAGTCGTATTTGGAGTGGAAAAGTTCTCAGAGTACCAGAAAGTTAAAAAAATGTTCAATATTTCGTCCGTTGTAAATTTTATCATGACTTTCTTTAATCTTATTGACGCGATCTTTATGAAAGATTTTAAATTTCAATGAGCACGCAAGTTATTGTTACAATTTGTAATCCGAGTATTGGAAAGTTTACCAAAAGAATACTCGTTATGTCATTTCAAAAAAAGAGTGCAACAACTGTCACTTCTCTGAATCATTTTCAGGCGGAGACACTTTTTTCTTTCACAATCTAAACTACACAAAAGTACAATCAATAATACAAGTTATAAAAGCGAAAAAATATTGGTACAAAGTAAAAATTCCAACTTTTGACGCATTTTTAATTTCTCTCTTTATGGTTGTGTGATTGAAAGAAACTTCATTTAGAAATTCCAGAAAACTGGTACCACAGGAATAAAGTTCAAAGCTGCAAAAGAGTTAGTCAATAAATAGTTATGTCATACTTATCTGAGAGCATAATGACAATAGTTTTAATCTATTAGAATACAAAATCAATTACGAAGTAGATCTCATGATTTTATTTCTGCTGCTCTGCAAAAACTTTCAAAATCTGATTTCTGCGGCGCCTAATCAGCGAAAATTTAAAAGGTGTTGAAAGTAAATGAATCGGCTTTCCAGTGTCCAGTGATATTTCTTTGGTACGTGATCCAGCCCTTTGTGGTGCGCGAGCCTTGTTAGTGAAATAACTATTAGATCAGTGAAACAAAGATAGTGAAACATATAACATTTATCAGTTTCAGCATTAATAATCAACAATATTTTTGTAACCTTTCCTGAGAGAGAAATAGTACGATGACCCATTTGGATTAGTATCACCTATCACACTCGTCGGAAACTCCTATATCGTGACGCCTGTGAGTGCAAAGTACCCTGGGACGAGAAACGGCAACAACAAGCTTGCTTCGCAATGTCACCAGTTCATATTATGGTTGCCAAACAAGGTTGATGTCACGCGATCCTCACCAGACTTTAATGAAACAATACAAGGGATATCTTTTCATGCATTTGGTGACGCAAGTGTATCTGGTGTTTCTGCAGCTGTGTATGCTGTCATCCACCCGCCCTCAGTGACAAGCCAGGGTTAGGTAGCAGCGAGCTTCAGACTACGAAATAATAACCTGACCATACCAAGGTTAGAATTAGTGGCAGCACACACGGCAGCTAACCTGCGTGCGTTAAGCGCTAGAAGAGTATACGATAACCCAAGTTCAACGATGGCTAGACAGCACCGTCGACCTTTATTGATCAAAAGAGGACGCTACAAGCATTTACATAGAGGTATAATCAAGAAAAATCTTATATTCCGAACAGATTTTAACAAATGATACAATTAGCCGGAATACAAACAAAAAAATTTATATAATAATATACTTAAAACATATCAATATTTTAAACGAATTGTTTTTTCTTACTGTCGCAGGAACTATAAATGTTTAACCCTTTCACTCCAACAAAGCCCGAAACGGCTCGTCATGAAATGTAGCAATAATCCCGCGCAGACCGAATCAGCCCGAAAAATAACCTTTCAAACTCACTGCCTTCCCCCCCCCCTCTCTAAAGGATAATGTTCTTAACAAAAGATACCGTATTGTTCCTAAAAGATTAACCAATCAGACTTCAGTTACTGCGCATAACAAAAGCAAATACTTAGGAAGTTACAGTGCTTCAAAAATCCTACGCGTCATTCCAACTTGAACTTGTTCAGTATGGCGACTCCACTAGCAATTAGCGAAAACGAATATTACGATATTTTTGGTTCTTCCAATGAAAAACTCAAAGATAATCAGATATTGATTTTGAAGGTTTTGAATTAATATGGGAGATTCTGCCTCAGAATCAAGTGAAAATAGTGATTATTCTGAGGCAGAGTCTAGCGAGGAAGAAGACGAAACATGGAGCGATCGTGTAAACAACTACATTGTTCAAGGCTTTTCCGGCGTATCAGGTATCCAGATTGCCATCGACATGCTAAAGCTGAAAAATATTTTCTGCAAATATTTTCTGAAGCAATGTTGGATCACTTGGTTGTTGAAACCAACAACTATGCCCGTCAGAGTCTGGCAAACAACCAGCGGCGACTTGAATCGTGGAAAGAAGTCACAAAGGATGAGTTGAAGGCGTTCTTCGAAGTATGCATCATTATGGTATAAATCGCCTAACCAAAATTTCTGATTACTGGAAAGACGATGCATTTTTGGGTAATGAAAGAATCAAGAGGGTTATGCCAAGAAATAGGTTCCAGGGGGTTTCCCAATTCCTTCATTTCGCTGACAACCTCCAAGCTCCAGCATGTGGTCAAGATGGCTTCGATCGGCTGTTCAAAGTTAGCCCATTTCTAAACGAGGTCCTCTTTAACAGCCAGAGAGTTTACTTACGTGGAGAAAACATCTCTGTAGATGAAGGCATGGTTGTCTTTAAGGGAAGGCTTGGTTTTCGGCAGTACATGCTAGCAAAACCAACTAAATATGGAATAAAAGTGTGGATGGCCGCAAATGCACAAAATGGCTCTGTTGTGAGCTTTAATGTTTACCTTGGCAGCGAAGCGCGCCCAAGATTACATGGTTTAGGCTACGATGTTGTGATGAAGATGGTGCAGCCCTACATGAACACAAACCGTAAAGTATACTTTGACAATTTTTTTTCAAGTACCGTTCTTCTGGAAGATTTGCAACTTCAACAAACATATGCGGGTTCTACTGTGCGGTGTAACCGAAGAGGGCTGCCGCAGTGTGCAAAGAAAAAACTCTCGTCCATGAGAGCTTGCTCAAGCGCAAAAGGGCACCGTTTTATTTACAAAATGGCACGATAAAAGAAATGTGGCTTTTTTGTCAACTAGTGTGTCCCTTGGAGAAAGCTCAAGAACAGTCCAACGAACTGTAAAGGGACAACAAGTAAATATTATTAAACCTCGGTTTCGGATCAATACACAACATACATGGGCGGCGTTGATCAAGCAGACCAACTTCGGTCATTTTATTACGCTGGAAGGCAATCCAGAAAGTGGTACAAGTATCTTTTTTGGTTTGCCTTCAACCTTGCAGCCTGTAACTCTTACATTTTGGAGTGTGTGAACCAAGACAACGAGAAGTGGCGCCCGCAAGAAGCTTTCAGACTTGAACTTGCGAAGCGTTTGATAAATAATTTTAATTCGCGCAAGCGAGCAGTTTTAAACATTTCCCCACAATCAAACCAGCATCCTTTAGTCCACAAATGTGCAAAAATTGACGAGAAGGGCAACAAGAGACTTTGTGTGGAATGTAAAAATCAACAAAGGAATACGGCAAAAGGAAAGGGCATTCGTTCAAGTTTCATGTGCCATAGTTGTAATGTTGCTCTTTGCAAAGATCCTTCCTTCCGTAGTTATCATGCCCTACTGCTTGGTGCTTCTGAAAACGAGCACTAATTTTAGACTGTAGAACTGTTTTTTATATACTAAAGTTATTGAAATTCTGTTATGTAAAAATGACTTTTATTTTGCCATTTGTTGAGTTGAAATAATTCACTTAAATTCTTGTAGCGTTGGTTATCGTAGTGTGCATGAGGTCATGCATGATACACAATGGCGGCAAATTTGAATTCGGAACACTTCATTAGCTTTCTGCAGAGATATCAAAGATGTTATAACGAAAACATGTAAAGTTAGTGCACAATATGATAATATAAGTTATTGTCTTGAATTCTATGTTTTTGTTTTTCAATTTTTCACCCCCAGTATCTACTGAGCATATATGTTTTGATTTTAGGTTCATTTCCCTATTCTCCTGGGAACACAAGGATATTGGCCCACACTTACGAGGTGATAATTCGAATTTAAAATATTTACTATCAGAATTAAACGTTGTAGACGATATGATGAAACTGACTTGGTAGTAATGTACTTTGGTTGACAATAAAATAAATGATATGAAATTCCAGAACTGAATAATTTTATCAACATCATCTTTTATTAAAATCAATATTAGTTCCACCATTGTTCATAGTATTTTAGTGCATTTTCTAATTCTGGAAGTGGTTTCTTTTTAATTGGAATATTTAACATTTTTAAAATGTTTGTGAGAATAATATTCACCTTAAATACCGTTTACGGTTTTCATTAACTTTTGCTAGCACTTTGTTTGTCAATAAAAATAATTTTACTATTTTTTTTCTTAAACAATAATTATGTACTACTGAATTTTTTTTTTACAATGAGTATAATACATTTTCAACATGATATTTTCTAAAATATACTGATTATTTTGTGTCTGTTTTCAGAAAACATTTTAAATTACTCATTTTCTTAACTATAATCGCAAACTGAGCCACATTTTTAATATACATTACCATAGTATTCATTAACAACATTTTGGTTATTACAACAACTGTTAGTTTTTTTTCTTTTCTTGAAACGTTCATGAATTCCATAATATCATATTATTTCAATATATCTTATTCTTATACATCTTTAGTTTCAAAAAAGTGTTTTAATATCACTAATTGATTACCCAAAAATAATTTTTTTAAAAAAGTATAAAACCTATAGTTCTCCAAACAATATTTCAGAAAGTTATCTTAAAGAATTATAAAAACTAGTTTTCGAAAAAAATTACTTCAGAGAATTTTACCATTTTTTATGGCAGTATGAATCTTAGCGATGTAATGTAATGAAAATCGGTTCAAAACACGCTGGGAAATTTTCGGCCCATTTCCGGCCAGTGGTTTCTTAACATTTTTGTGCGGTCGCCATCTGGACGTGGAACTTCACACTGGAGATTGGACTCCAGTAAACTAAAATGTTTTTATGCATTGTGGGTATTTAATCTTGGCGGGAGAACTAAAAATTTGAGTTTTTTGTGTTTTTATGTTTGAGTTGATACCAAATTTGCGGGGGTTTGTTGTACATATTTTCAAAATGAGAGCCATGAAAAAGATCAAAATGGCGTCATAGTGGATGGACTGAAAACTTGCCGAATTTTGCCTTCAATAGGTTTCGAAGATCAAGGCGTTTTTGGCAATGCTTGTCTCATTTCCGGAACAACATACACAAGGTAAGAACTTGTTCTTTTCGAATTCTGAATATTTGCCCTCGTTTTGTCGTAAAGTGAATTCGAACAGGCCTCACTTTGCCTTTCGTCCTCCAGGATTCGTTTACTACAGCTCTTTTTATGAAAGTCATGTGAAGTTACTGTGCCTTGGTTCTAACAATGCCTCCTCGTAATCTTGAAAGTTTTAAGAGATTTCTAAATATTTGAGGGCTTCCTCCCTTTTTTTAAAAGCAAAACCATCCAGCTGGACCATCGGACATGTTGTACATGTGCACGCCAGACGACTTCATGAAAAACTTGGAATGGGATTAGGCATCAACAATATGGAGGGTAGGGAAGCTAAGCATGTGGTACTAGTAAAATTTGCCAGGAATTCCCACTACAGTAGCAGATGGCATCATGTTTTTAAAAATGAATTTATTTCATTAATTTGGTTGAGGGGAAATGGGTAGGATACCACAACATATAAATGCAGCAGTGATGTTTATGTACCCAAACGTTGCCTTACACCTGAATTCTGTCTGTGGAGAACCAAAAAATGTTCTTGAATTCAAGTGTGCATTCTGTAGTGATAAAGTAAAGAATGTAATAGAAGACTGTGTCACAAAAGGAGTCATTATGAATGCTGTTAAGGAATATATGTAGATCACACTAATTTCTTTATTATATATTAAATACTAAGTTTTACAGTTTTTATACAGAATTTTGTAAGTGTGACAAATGAAAAAAATTAATATATCTTATGGTAAAAATTATTTTTTTGCTTTTATAAACCTCTACAGAACATTTACCGTTTGTTTGCATGCTGGTATCGTTTCATCCGAGTTGACCAAAAAAACTCTAGTATTTAATGTTTTAACTACTGATGTTGTGTGATGTGTGGGATGATGTGACAAAAAATTCAAATACCGGTCAGAATGTGTTGGTTTTCTATTAACTGAAGTAGTAATTGAACCATCTTTTTTAGCGGCATTCAAATAGTCCAAAAATGGAATTCCACTTCCATTGTCGTGTTCAATCGTGAATTTAATGTGATAATTATGCTGATTTAAGTGGTCATGGAATGCAGCAACTCGAGCTCTTTTCAGGACTACAATTGTGTCGTCAACATACCTGTAGAATAATTTTGGGCGTTCTGGGAAAGTATCTTAAGTGCTTACAACTCATGCTGCTGAAATGGCCCCCATTTCTGATAACTCTGAAGTAGTAGAACCGGACCACTACGTGACCATGAGTACTGTCCGATAGCTTCTCAAAGTTCAAGAGTCGATGCTTAAAGGTCTCTTTGAATCTGTTGTTAATTCGCTCTCCACACGTGTGGATAATGTTGTCAAGACTGTGGAATCCCTTAAAGCAAGCCTTGAGTTCACACAAAAGAATGTTGCGGAACTCAAACCTCTACAAGAACAGCTTGTTGCGACCAACAATGATGTAAAAAAATTGAACACCGACCTTACTTCGAAGGCTCTTTCTCTGGAATACCTTGAAAATCAAAGCCGCCGCAATAATATTCGTGTTAGTGGAATTCCAGAAACTTTTAAGGAAACTTGGGAAGAAGCCGAAGCGAAAGTTAAAAATGCAGTGCAAGCGAAGCTTGGTATAGAGTTGGATATTGAACGAGCGCACAGGGTTGATCGTAAGCCGAGGCTGGGAAAATTTATGGTTTCTAATAAGCCACGTACTATTGTATGCAAGTTACGCGATTGGAAACAGAAGGATCTAGTGGTACGGAAGGCTCGCAAAGAGAAACCCATTGATCTGTTCATAAGCGAAGATCTATCACCAGTGACTCTACAAAAGAGGCAGAGCAAGATACCCGAGCTTAAAGCTGCGAAAGAAGCCGGCAAGATCGCCTACTTTGTTTTAGATCGTCTAATTATCCGCGATAAACCAAGTACAGATGAGTATTAATCCTTTAGCTTCTTTACCATTTAATGATTTAGATGACCAAGAATTTCAGTTATTGTTATTTGAACACGAACATGGCTCTATCAATTATGACGCTGAGAGACTTTCTAGCTTAAAATTCAATCCTCTTTTGAGTTATTCCCACAAAAACTTTAGTTTGTGTAATGACTTAGACCCTGATTCTCATTTTTACTCTCAGTCTTTTGATTCTGAATATTATACTGAAGGCAGTTTCAATAATTACTTATCTGATAATCAGAGTTATTTGAATTTGAAAAATAATGATAGTACTTTATCACTACTGCATCTTAATATCCGCAGTATTTCTAAAAATTTTGACAAATTTTGCAATTTTTTAGGTAATATTGCGGTTAATTTTTCTGCAATTGCTGTAACTGAAACTTGGTTAGAAGATTCCAGTCATAATTTTGATATTCCTGGATTTAATTTTATTCACAAACATAGAGCAGACAAAATTGGCGGAGGTGTCGGCCTTTATCTCGCCGAATACCTAGACTTTAAAATTCGCGCTGACTTTGTTCTCTCTGATTGTTATGCTGAGTCTTTGTTTGTTGAAATCAACAGAACAAAGAAAAAAAACATAGTGATTGGCGTTGTATACAGACCGCCAGAGCGTAGCCTAAATGATTTTATTTCTGAAATGGACAAGTTAATTAGCATTGTCAGTAGAGAAAACAAAGTTGTATATTTATTGGGTGACTGGAATCTGAACCTTATGAACCATTCTCACCATAGAATCACAGGGGAATTTTTAGAAGTACTTTATTCGAGAATGTTTTTTCCTTTGATTATTCGACCTACTCGAATAACAGCACATAAAGCCTCACTTATAGATAATATATTTACTAACGAACCTTATAAACATTCAGTTAGTGGTCTTTTTATAAACGACATTTCTGATCATCTTCCTATCTTTACTATTGCTACTGATCATGAACAAGCTTTTGACAAAACTAAACATTTCACCTTTCGTGAAAAAAATGATAAAAACTTATTTGAGTTCAAATCTATGATTAATAACGTCAACTGGGCAGAGCTACCATGTTATTATGATCCTTTGCTGGCTTATAGAAACTTTCTTAAGAAATATTACGCAATTTACAACTGCTGTTTTCCACTTAAAAGAGCCAAGCCTAAGGTTCATGTATTACATAAACCATGGTTTACTAAAGCTTTGCTCAAATCAGTTAATAAGAAAAACATTTTATACAAACGCTTTTTGAATAATCCTACCCCCGAGAAAGAAACCCGCTACAAGTGCTATAAAAACAAATTGAATCATGTTTTAAGAAATGCTAAACGTTTTTACTATGAAAAGAAAATTGAAGAATCAAAGTCAAATGTTAAAAGCACTTGGAGGTTGCTTAACGAGGTTCTCAATAGAAGTAAAGGCAAACAAAAACTTCCTTCTCTTTTCACACTCGGTAACCAAGAGCTTACTAATCCAAAACAAATCGCTGAACATTTCTGTGAATATTTCTCAAATATAGGTCCAAACTTAGCTAACAAAATGCCGTCCTCCACAACATCTCACAAAAATTTTCTTTCCAATGACTTTCTTAACTCTTTTTTCCTTAGAGAGGTTACGGAACAAGAAATAATCGATATTTGTTGTTGTTCGCGCTCGGGAACAGCTATAGGTTACGATGGTATTCCCTTTAACATTATCAAGGAAACAATAAGTTCAATAAGTAGTCCTTTAACTCATATTTTTAATCTTTCCTTAACTTCTGGAATTGTACCTTCGGAACTAAAAATTGCACGTGTCGTTCCTTTCTTTAAGTCAGGAGACAAATCATTATTTTCTAACTATAGACCTATTTCTGTTCTTCCCTCTTTTTCGAAACTTTTAGAAAAACTTGTTTACTCACGTCTTATTGAGTATTTGAATAAGTACAAGATACTCTCAGATAATCAATTTGGCTTCCGTAAACATCATTCTACAGAACTTGCCTTAACCTTATTATACGACAAAATTTCTTCTTCTATTGAATCTAATAAATTGACTTTAGGAATATTCATCGACCTATCCAAAGCATTCGATACGGTTAATCATGACATTCTCTTGGATAAATTGCAGCATTATGGTGTTCGAGGGGTTGCTTACAAATGGTTTTACAATTATTTGAATGATAGACAACAGTTTGTGCAGTTTAATGACCACAACTCATCGTATCATCTCATCAAATGTGGTGTTCCCCAAGGCTCCATCTTAGGTCCTTTGCTTTTTTTAATATACGTTAACGACATGTGTAATGTATCGAACGTTTTGGATTTTATTCTTTTCGCTGATGACACGAATATCTTTTTCTCTCATAAAAACATAAATTTTCTTGAAAAAACTGTAAATGAAGAGCTCTCTAAGCTAAATAACTGGTGTGTAGCTAATAAGCTATCTATAAATTTTAAGAAATCAAATTGTATACTTTTTAAACCAAGACAAAAAAGGCAAAAATTTGATTTCAATATTAATATTAATGAGTGTGTTATTGGACGGGTCCAAGAAGTTACGTTTTTAGGCGTTGTAATAAATGAAACTTTGTCTTGGAAACCTCATATTTCTATCGTTGCTAGAAAAATTTCTAAGTCCATTGGAGTAATATTTAAAGCGAGTTTTTGCCTTTCTTCTGCATCTTTATGCACATTGTATTATAGCTTAGTTTACCCCTACCTTGTTTACTGTGTTTCTGTATGGGGTTCAACCTACACTTCAAATCTAAACAGTATATTTTTATTACAAAAGAAAGTAATTCGAATTATGTCTAAAAGTGATTACGATGCACATACAGAACCTTTATTTAAAAATCTGAAAATTTTAAAGTTTCAGGATATTTACAGTTTTCACACCTTAAAATTCATGTATTTATTAAAAGAAGGTTTCCTCCCTAATATGTTCAACGAAATGTTTTTACTAACTAATCAGCTTCATT
>JAOTRI020123439.1:0-22445 GCA_028564885.2 Zoanthus sanctaehelenae
TACATTTTTATTACCAAATTGTTTCTTTAGAAACACCGACGCAGCACTAACTAGCTTACCGCTAGTTATTTTTCTATGTAAACCAGAAAGACGATTTTTCGAAGCCGCCTTCGTTAACGTTCCCGTCCTCGTTGCTTCAGGTTCATATTGTTAAATAAGATACTTGTATTTTTAAAACTTTTTATGGCTTTGTTTGTAGGCAATTCAGACACGTCTTCCAAAGTGCACGAAGCTGAAACTTTGGCTGTTATGAAGTGGATTGAATCACATCCATTTGTCTTGTCAGCAAGTCTCCATGGTGGCTCGTTAGTTGCAAAATATCCTTACAATTATCATGAAAGCGGTCAAGATGTTTCCAGCCTCACACCAGACAATGACGTTTTCCAGTACCTGGCAAGTAGTTACGCTAATACCCACCCCACAATGCACCACGGGAAACCCTCATGCCCAGGACTTTCCGTTATGGACGAGTTTCCTAACGGAATAATTAATGGCGCTCAGTGGGCGAATACTGATGGAAGTATGCAAGACTACAATTATGGTCAAGGTAGCTGTTTTGAGATTGCAATTGAGATGGGGTGCTGCAAGTATCCGTACGCGGAAGAACTTGAGCACCACTGGAAGGAGCACAAAGACGCATTGCTTGCTTTCATGTTCAAGGTTTGAAAAAACTTCTAAAATTTTTTCAAAGAGGATATTTGTTTTTAAAGCCCATATTGTTGATGAATCTCGGGCGTAAATGCAGTTTCTGTCATAAATGGTTAATACTCAAAACGCCAAAATTTTGCTCTGCCAATGGTGATGATAAAAAGAATTTCAATGTTCAATTAATTACCCTACCCTGTAATAAAGAGCTAACACTCCAAACTCCAATTGTTTCGCATTAGAGTTGACTGAAAGACTAAGACTCCAAACGTCAGCTTCTTACTCTATTTACAACAATAATTAAATATTTTACCTTAGAGTTGAAGAAATTAAATCACTTATTGCTGTGACAAAGAGCAAAGATTAAAATATCATCTACTTGAACTACAAATAATTTCACCCTAGAGCTAGTTGAACTAAAGCAATTGTTGGTTTGGGGAATGGCTAACGTACTTTGAGTTGACAGCGAGTTTTAATACCATTTCGCAGCCTAACCTAAATTATATATACCAAATTAAATATTTTTTGTCAAATGTCGTTAGTTCAATATTCGAATCGCTTTTACAAATACTTTTTATTAACTTTCTTCATTTCCCGTTGTAAAAATAATGCAAACAGTTTTTGTTGTAAATTGATTAAGCTGCTATAATGCTTGGTCTGCTTGTAGATTTACGTTTAATGGAAGTTTTCATCATTATTCATCCAGCGTATATCGGAAGTTATTGACTTTATATATTACTGGGCTACCTGTGGTAAGCCTTGTCATAAAATAGGTTTCTCTTTCCCTGTTTTTTGTCCTCCATACAAATTGTGTTTCCATAGTTCTTTGCTGTCCCAACTCATTTCAATAAGTCAAAGGGCTCATGCATTGCTCGATTGTAATGTGCATGTGAGGAAAAGAGGAACGTTTAACAAAGGTAGCCCAGTGAATGCTTCTAGTTGAAACAGCGTCTTGTTTAGTAATTTAACACATCAAAGCTAGAAAAAGAAGAGTGTTTTAACTTTGATCCATTTGATACAGAACTTTGTTTGTTTGTGTTTTTATTGTAGATCCACCAAGGCATTCGTGGTTTTGTACGGGACGAAGAAGGACGACCAATTAAAGATGCGGTCATCACTGTTGAAGATCGTAATTACCAAGTAAAGACTGCTGAACATGGTGACTACTGGCGTTTACTCACCCCAGGTCATTACAAAGTCACCGCGAGCGCACCAGGGCGAGCACCTCAAACACAACTAGCGGAGGTTAAGCCGAATGAGCCAGCAACAGTTATAAACTTCACCTCATCGAAAAGAACTTATCTGTTCGGCTTACCGGGTCCAATTGCTGCTGGTATTATCGTGTTGTGTGTTGTTGTTGTTTCTTTAGTAGCTGTTGGCCTTTGGAGAATGGTTAGGTTTAGGAAACGCTTCCGTATGCTTGTCGGACACATGAATGGAAGGGGAGGCTACCAGGACGATTACGATGCAGCCGTGGCAGTCAACTCGTTTAACTCGAAATCGTTACTGAACAATGAATACTCAGACGATACTGATGAAGATGAGGAAGAGGTTATATTGGACAATAGCATCGGCCATACGAGACGATATTAGTATTTCTTTGTGATATTTAATTATATTTATAATGGTAGATTAGAAATATCTTTTGCCTTAATTGTTCCTTTTGTACAGTGACTGCTAAAAGTTCACCAGTGGTTGTAATATAAGCCTTTTGCATCTGGGCTCAGTTGTTCAAAGGCTGGAAGTTTAACCTAGGGTTAAGAAAAAATTCAAACCGGAATTTCATCTTTTAGGACAAGGTAAACGGTTATATATGAATACTGTTTGGATTTTCAAGGAAAAGTCTAGTTAATCCCAAAATTACAGCTAAAATCTCTCCTTGTAAGATTGGAAACAAGATCGTTGGTTAAATATTTAACCCTGGGTTAGTGATAATCGGCTTTTGAACAACTGGGCCCTGGAGGTCACGTGACCACAGCTATAACTTAAATCAATCAGATAGAAAGAGCAAGTTGACATTAGTTAAATGACAAAGTTTCTGCTATTCACCTCAAATATGTTAAAAAAGGTCTACAGTCATGGCATACATGTAGCAATAAATTTCTTGCCTTTGAAGAGCGATAAAAAGCAAATGCTTTTTCTGTAAAACGACCGTCTTTTTGGGTACCCTGTGTGACTCCTGTAGCCCAATGTATATCTACTTGGGTTCCCTGTGTGACTCCTATAGCCCAATGTATATCTACCTGGTTACCCTGTGGTTATTAGTTACATCCTTCATCATGTTACACAGCGCCATGACAAAGTATCTACCGCTGGTAGCAGCTGTAACTACAAGAATGGCAAGCAAGAGATATTAGAGGATATTTGGAAGTACCCTTTTCACATACATTTTCTAAGAAAGCATTTAGTTTTATAATCACTGGATCACTTTTGAAGTACTTGACGACATTGTGATTTAAATTTACAGAATCTTTTTACTTTTTATGTTAAACTGCTCTATCCATTTCTGCACATATTGTCCTAACTAATAAATTTAAGGTAGATGTATTCATGTGACCTCTAACTCCTCTAACTGCAAATCAAAAAATCAAAGCAGTACAAATTTGAAAAACAAACATTTACAACTAAGGATTATCTTCACTCGTGAGTTTTTGCTTGCATACCACAATAAAAGGAAAACTCTGCCGTTTATAGTTCAAAGCTTTTGTGCTTTTAAAACATTTAATACGTTTCAGTAAAAGACCTTTTTTTAGAAAAATGTTTTATTTACATTCAAATTTGCCTGTCAAGCCTCGCTCACAATCTTTAAAATCAAAAGAATATGTTACTCAAAATGAGGCTTGAGGGCCAATTTTTATGCAAAGGAAATGATATTTTTAAACCGTGAAAAGGTCTATTCCTTGGAACAGATTTCATATATATTTTAAAATACCGACAGGTTTAAAAAGCATGAAATGTAATGTGATTTTCAAAATAACTACGACGCTTGTAACTTTTTTCCGTGTTGGACTCACATGTATCGGTCGGAACAACTGACATCATCAAAGAATAATTATTTGATGTGGAGTTGATAAGGTTGAGAAATGTTAAACTTTAGAGTGTCAAAAGAATTGTCGCTGTTTTGCTAGTAACTTTAGATACTTAGAATAGCTTTTTAAGAACTAAAAATGTCAGTACTTGATTTGGTACGCCTTCGATTAGTAGTTAGCATCGCTTATGAAATATACGCTTAAATTAAATAATAATACATTATAAACTTATTAAATCAAAATAATATTGTCGCCACTGTTGACAGTGGGAACCAAAAACATTTTTGTATTGATTTTTGTTGTACTGCACAACTGCCAAATTTGTGTAAAAGCTTGAGAATTGTTTTTAGAAAAAGCAGTTTCTCTTCGTAGTTGTTATATCATTTGTTTCATTATTAAATTAAAAGGACATGTTTCTAGTATATGTTAACAAACTTTAACCCTAACTAGACACAACATTTTAAAGTTAAAACAGGTCTACATATTTCGACACTTCTTGTGTCATCTTTAATGTTATAAGGGAGTGAAATATTGATCTACATAAGAACTGACCAAAAGAGAAAAAATTATAATAGCAATAGAGATTGAGACAAAAACAAAAAGCCAAGGAATGATATATTAATATGTTTAACTTGATGTGTGTCGCTCTTTCGCATAGCTCGAAGTCAAAGTACTTTATTTTAAAAGATAGTGACAGATACATTTATATGAACCGAAATGTTTACGAACTTTAACAATATATCTGTTACAGGAAGAAAAATGTTCAAAATAGAAAAGCAGTAAGTATTGTTTTGTAAAAATACACCCTCAGTAGGAACGGTTTCTTATATAGAAACAGTCTACATATAGCAAAGATTTCAGTTGTACAATAAAAGTTGGGGAATTTCTTATAAAGCCAATATATTTTAAAATGAAATAGGGTGGTTTGATATGTATATATATATAAGTGAATAACTAAAATAACGGTAAACTGTGTGAGCTGCGTCATTGTTTTGGAAGTAAGACAGTAATTAATAAAAACACTTTTTTACAAGAACGACAAATTTTTCGACCAAGACCGAACGTTAAATATTTTCGGTATATCAGCTTCAAATGTTCTTAAACATGTTTTAAAACATTTTTACTGATTTTAAACAATATGAATAATACATGTGTACTTTTCTGTATCACATTGATTTGTGCATGTACTTTGTCTTTGTCTCAAGAACTATACCTGAGAACTGCAATTTGGTAAATGAAAAACCAGTGATATCTGTAAACTTTAGCCAAGAAGCCCAAGCAAATTTTTCAATAACACTGTATGAATTATTTCATATATTTTAATATATCATATATAAATATACTATATATCGTATATTTTAATATATCATATATCTTATATTTTAAAATATATTAAAATGTTCTTCACCTTTTCTCAGCCTCAGCATGTTCTTAACATGTTCTTAAATTTTTATCGTAAAAGTTCATGGCTTTCTGCTGTTTTTATGGTCGATAAAAGCAAGTAAAATATAAAAAGTTCCTGAATGGGCCATTTTTTGTTGGCGGGCGGGGACGCTAACCAATTATTTTCTTTTTATGTGGCCTAAAAGTAAATTGCAAGTTATCAAAAAGCCAGAAATCACGAAGTAGGCACCAATACGGAAATTATGCCAAGCATTTTACCGTAGTGAAGAGCCCCCAAAAATGAAATAGCTAAAGTTGCTGGCTTATAAACTCTATCGATTACTCGTATTGGTTCATTGACAAATTTTAAATTACTTTCAACGTAATTTTCCGCCAATTAATACCGCTTTGCTCATGTTACATTCTAAGGCCGTGAAAGTGATTGGGTAAGACAAGCGAGATGCCAAATATTTCGAAGAAACTGAGGAAGAGTGTTCAAAATTAATTAACATCAGACTGAGAGAACTTAGAACTGTAACAGCCTGGGCTGCCTGTGCAGGAGACGAAACTTGTCGTACGGTGCGGTGGCAGCCATCTTGACTTCTGTTTGCCTTTATAATATTGCTTCTTTACCATGGACATTCTAGATTGACATTGTAATGGGGAAGCGCAAAGATGGAGATGAAGATCTTGGAGGTAATGATGCTGCAAATGTATGCATGTTTCTAGGTTGTTTTTTTTTAAAAAAAAATAGATAAGTTTATGTCTTTCAATCATGGGATTTTTGCTTTGCTTTCAAATGAAATAATTTGAATATCAGCTATTCTTTCCGTTGTTTGAAGACATCTGCATATCTTCGGAATACCCGTTCATTCTCTTTAATTTTTTCTGCGCATTACTCTTTTTTAGAAATTGTGGACGGGTATTCTGGAGTTGCTCCTAGAAATCAGTTTGAATCTACAGAGTTGCTGAAAGACCTTACGAGAAATATTTCGATATTGGGGCGTAGTATTGTTTAATCATACAATATTTAGCTTACCAAGACCCTAATTTCTATGCAATGTATATGAGCCGCTGCAGAATACCCTGCCACCGTCGATAATTTATTTCTTAAGCGAAGAAACTGCATGCTCCTCTTCAGAGATTATCCTCGGCTTCAAACTTAATTCTGCTGAACGCATTTTGAGGAGCTTTGTATTCCGTTTTCTACTGTAGCCGCTTTTTTCATTTAGATTATTGATATTTTTAAATTTTTAAATTTTATTTATTGGATTGACTGTAAATCTGAGATACGAATAATTTTAATTAAAATGTTTTACTGTATGTGATTGTTTTGTAAATTTATTTTGTGATTGTTACAATGAGGGCCATGTGTTAGAAAGTCTCTCTGTAATGTTAATCATCTTTTTATCCATTCAAAGTAAGGTATCTTGTTTTGTAATTGTTATTGTCAAACATTGCATTCAACAAATATTTTAGAGATGGACACACGGTGCAACAAAATCACGCAACATTTCTTGTGATTACACGACGTGCTTATCTATGCAACATTACTACAATCAAAACAGCTTCCAACAAAGCAACCTCTGATCTGATTCAAGATTGAGTGAGTCCTAACCAAGTTTAGTTTCATTGGAGTAATAAAAGCCATTTTATAAGAATCGGATGTTACTTTACATTTGTTTAGGAACAACCTCATCTTCCTCTCCAAAGAAGAAACACAAACACAAGCATAAGAAACACAAGAAGTCCAAGAGAGAGCATCACCAACAGGAAAGGGCTTCAGAAGACGATTTTTCTAGGAAAGATAAAAATAAAGATCGACCGGAGGAAGGAAGGGCTGTTAAACTAAAAATTAAACTTGGGGGGAAAACTCTGGCCACTACACAGTGAGTCATATCAATTAAATTGCCAGGCTTTCAGATTTAATGTCACCTGATTAGCCTATTGTAGTGTTGATGATTAAAGATCCCAATCTACAGTTAATTGTGATGGAGACGTTAAATTCATGCCAGACCAAAACTCATTCTCAAGGGCTTAAAATAATTGTGGAAAAGGTGCTGCCTTTGATTGCTCCATGTAACATGCATGTGGTTAGACTTTCATATCTTCTTAGATAAGGATATTAAACCATCATCCCTTCGAGACCTACAGAGGTGTGTGAATATGTATGTGTCTCTCATGTGAAGATGGTGTTCGCTGTTAGGCTTTTGGTCAACTAAATTAGACTTGACACTAAACTTAGATGCAAAAACTGATGATCTATACAAATAACAAAATTTTTCATTTTTTTAAAAGCATTTTACAATTTATAATACTGTAACTTTAAACTGTTCAGTTCTAATAAGTGCTTTTCACTGGCATTTTTTTCTAATCTATGCATCCCAAAATCTAAGGTTTAAACACAATGTGTTAAAATAAAATGATTGAAGAAAACAGCCTTGGTTTACTTATTAAGTACATTTCATTTCTTTTACATAGTAAAAATGTATGGCATCAAAAACAATAAAATTTGTAAATTTACAGTAAAAGGGGGTTAAGATCATCTACAGAGTATTCAAGACTAAAAATGTGCAATTGCCAAAAATTTGGTTGTTAAGTGTTTTGGTGATATATTACCATAATGGTGCTCTAATTACTTTATACAAATCCTTCTAATAGTGGCATGGTTCTTGACTTTGAAAACCAGTTGAATTTAAGGATTTTTATGGGGTCATTAGAGCATAACCTTAATATCATGTGTGAATTTTCTAATTAGTGTCAAAATGCTAAATTCTTGCATGGAACAGGATGCGTTTTAATCTTATTGCCTTCTGAGTATTATTATCATATTGTACTCTATTGTCTTTAAAAAATTAAAAAAAATTAAAAAAATATTAATATCTATAGATGCTCAAACACTGTTGTTAAAAACTAATTCTTACACCTTCTTTAGAGTTGCTCAGATTGTACCTGTTGCAGAGGAACCAGATCTGGTTGTTACCAGCGGAGAGGAGGAAGAAATCGACCTGGAAGCCGAGCCTGAAACCTATCAGATTTCATGGCAGGGTAAGGATAGAAAGAAAATATCAAGTTGACAGTTTTAATCATTTTGAAAATTTGTTTCTCATGGAAGTAAATCTAGTACTGAGAACTTTAGCGTTTTTGTGATACGTGCAAGTTATATACTTTGCATTGTGATTATATTTAGGAAATTATGCATGTCCTTTGCAATTAACCAGTCGGGATATCCTATGAAAAAAAATTTTAAGAACCATAGCACTGTAGGTGGCCACCATCCACTAAGTGACCCCATCGTTGATCAATGCGCACCTTTAGTATCACTAATATACAAGTACAGAAAACTTCCCAAAATCTTATTTTTAATTAATTAATACCCAACATTTGATCCCTATGTAGAAATATTATTTTCAATTTTTTTGGTCTGACAGTGAAGCTAAACATTTCTCAAAAGATTTGCATGTTCAATATTTTCTTATAAATTTTATCGTATTTATGGTTTAACTTTTAAAATGTTTTTTTTCCAATCTCATTGTACATATTAAGCTGCCTCTCTGAGTACTCCAGCTTTCTTCCCTCATCAAAATTGACTCCCAGTTTATAAAGTCTGGCTGTGATGCTGTACTCCGAGGTCAAACTTGTATATGGATCATTTTCCTGAGCAAAGCACCTAGATGGCAGCACAGCTTCTTTGGTTCAACCTTGTTGAGCTGCGTCCTTGCAATTCATCCTCTGGCTGCGAGAAAGGGTGATTAGCAAGCAACCTCCTTTACCCTCTGTCATATCTTCCATGAGTCTTGATCAACATCCTCATCTCTTTTTCCACTACCTTATGTCAGGTCTTTTTTGGCCTACCTACACTGTACTGGGCAGACATGGTTGGCGCAGTTGGTAAGATCTCTGCTTTCCAACCACAAGCTCCCCAGTTCGATTCCAGCACTTTGCCGAGATCTGAATATTTCTGTGGCCTTCTTTTCCGCCTAAGCCAACTCAGCTTTCCATCCTTCTGGGGTAGGTAAATGAGTACCAGGGTCTGCTGGGAGCTAACCTGCGATGGATTAGTGTCCCGTCCAGGGGGAGTCAAGGACCTTCATCTGCTTAACAATACTGAAACTGTAGATAAGCGCTGGGTCCATGGGCCACTAGACTCAAAAGGATTTAGCTTAGCTACACAGTACTGGCCTTCTATATTCCACCTTGGACGTCAGCTCTTAGACTATCACTCTTCTAAGTACATGCTACACTAATCTCACCCAGAATTTTTCATGACCAAGCCACCTTATTCTTGTTTTCCTTGTTCTTTGAGTATTTTTTTTATGAACTCCTGATTTTAGTAATCCTGTTCTGCTGTGGTCGTGTTGACATGCTTTAAAAATGTTAATGAACAGACAGTAATCACATTGAGTCCAAGCCTGTACCAACTTCTTGTTACCTGACAGGTGTAAAAAAAGTATCTGGTATGTGCATGTGTGTACACATGAAAGTTAATATTGTCTATTATACATCCTATTCTAGGTAGTGATGTTGATGATTCAGTTACAGAGAAAAAGAAACAGAAAAATTCAGAGTAAGTCTTTGTAAGTTATACCATAATTACATTATGTAATTATTGTATTTTAGTAAATATATTGACTTTCCTTCAGTTTAATATTATTTTGGGCATAAACTACTACACAACTAAATTACTACACAACTGGTAACATTTTATTAGCTTTGTGTACTAATTTTATATATAAATTTTTCTGTCACACAGTACAAAGTAGCTTTTGCTACTTTCTAGGGCAGGTTAATAAATACAGATATGAGTAAATTATTGTTTCTAAATCTTGTCCTGTTAAATTTTCTAATGTTGAATCTGCATAGACCCTTTTCCTCAGAATCTTAACTTCTTTAATAATTTCTCACCACTGCAGCCAACCAAAAAGTGAATACTGTAGCTTCTAGTTGTTTCACCTGTGGAGTTTCAAAGGCTTTCTTAATCCAAGTTTATTTTGGAAGCCCATACAAAGAACTATTTTTTGTTTCATTTTCCTTTATTTTGTAATTTGAATGAAACAAAATATTAATACATAATTATGATTACAGCATCTACACAATTAAGTAGAGATTTACAGTACAGTAACTCAAACTTGTTAAAAAGAAAATATTAAGTAAACTTAAGTTGCTTCGACAGTGACACAGAGTTTCCCCTTGTAATAGACCTTATTCATTAATGGCGGCAATTTCGATATTCTTTTGTATTAGCCCTACTAGCCTCGTTTTGAGTAACATATTCTTTTGAAAGGTTAACCCAAGAAAGAGGCTTGGTAGGCTAATTTGAATAAGACAAAAGGATATTAAAGTGGCCGCCATTTATGAATAAGGTCTATTTGTATGTATATGTAAGGCTAAGAATATGGGGCAGAATTTATACAATAATGTAAGGTATAATTTTCCAATGAAAAATTGCAAGTGCTTTCATTCACAGTTTTGTTAACTGGATTGTCTGACTGACTCCTAATTAACATATTCTAAGCAATAATTAACTATTAGTTAAATGCAGTGATCCTTTAAAAACGCTCAAAATTATAAACTTTTAATCAACATCCATGGAAGATAATCATCAGAAATCATTATTTTGATTTAATATCATTATTTTAATACTTAGACCTTCAAATTTTTATTATTTTTTTGTGTTTTGACCTCCAAGTGCAGAAGAGGAGGAGTGGTTGAATGCTTTAGAAGCTGGAGAGCTGGATGACTATGGTAGAATCAAACAGCAAAAAGATATTAGCATGATGACTGCACGGCAGGTTAGAGATCAGTAATAATTATTATTAATATAAATGGTAATTCAACTTTAGTGAATAGCTTATAAATTTATGAGGGCTAAGTTTATTTTTAAAAGTGTTGAACTGTAGAGCGGCAACCAAAATGAATGGAGCACTTAGTGGATGAGGTCTTCACTATTCTGGGGTATATGAAGGGTTTTCAGTTGAAATTTTCAACAGGAGTCCCAGGGACCCCTTCATTTTTTAATTAGGGGTCCCACTAACCGCATTTTTGTTTCATCAGTGTTCCATCTAGGTTCCAGTGTTCCTCTTTCATGATTGCACGTGCCTTGGATCTAATGTCCTTGTTGTGACCAAAAAAGGAGTTTCTGCTTGGTATTTCCATCATTTTTGTTCAAACTTAACTGCCTTTTGACATCCAAAATGCTAAACGCACTAGTCGGACTGATATTTCTCTTTCTTTTGCATTAAAGAGAGGATTCTTTCTCTGCTCAAACAAAATTTCTATCATCAAAAGTTTATTTTATGCAATAATGTCCTGTTAATCTTCTGCGTCCCAGGGATGCATTACATTTCATTTTTTGCATCCCAATTTTTTTTTTGCGTAAAATATGCAATATTTTGTGTTAATGAAAACCCTGATATGAAAGGATGTAGTTCTTGAACATGATGTGTCTTCATCTGCCCTGGTGATGTAAGGATGTAGCTTGATCTTGGTCACAATGAAGTCTCACCCATTTAGGGAAGGTCTGCCTGCATACACAATGATACATGACTTTAAGTTTACCTTGGCAAGGAAAGCTCTGATATATAATGGGATAAACTGAAACAAGGAAACCTGCTACATTATCCGCCTAGTTTCTTAAGAGGATTTTCTTTGGTCTTTCAACGCTTTCAATCTATGAGTAGGAATCTACTTTGTAATTGTGCTATTGTATGTTTATTTGGAAGGCAGCACCCTGGATAATCTCATGGAAATTAAGATCTGCTGTGAGGTGCAGCTCTGGGGATGCAAGAAAGGGATGCAGCCATCCATTTTAGGGTTAGGCTCTAAATATGTAAATGACAATCAATAAGGTTTGTTGTTCTCATAGTTTTTTCTTGCTTTAGAGGGCAATGCTGGGTCATGAGATTGAAGGAGAAAATCAGCTTTTAGAACTTCCAACAGGTGAGTTTCTAGTGATTAATGTACTTTTTACACAAGTCAAAAAGCAAGATGATTTTAAAGTTACATCCAGTTTTAACCTCACTGATTAAATGGATATCATTTTATGCGTTGTTGCTGTTGGCAAGATTTGGATAATCCTAGCCTTATACTTTACTTATAGTTTTTGAGCGTATCAACCAGTTCAAGTGACTTTTTAAATGAAATTGTTTTCCAAAAATATATGTTAGAGAACTGAAAGCTCAAGAAATGAATATATATTTTGCTGTGACACCTACAAGTCCTGGTTACAATCGGATATCATTAAGTACACAAATATTGTATAAATTTTGTTTTTTGAAATGCCTCTAAGATATTCAAAACTAGCAAACCATTGCTTTTTCATGCAATTCTAAAAGTGTAATATAGCATCTTTTATAGCCGTTAAATTTGAAAATAGTTTTTAGAGAAATTAATTAAGAAACCTCTCTTAACTCAACATTTTTAAATTCCAAATAAATATAGTTTGATTAAGAAAGTTCAGTTTCCTTCAAGTCCAATTCAGGTGAAATGCCTTCAAGTGGAAGTTAAATGCCTACAAACATTAAAAATACTGTATAATCATGGTTGCCACAGGTCAGGAAATAGTCAGGGAAAAAAATTCTTCAAGGTCAGGGAAAAGTCAGGGAATTTCACTTTGAGTCAGGGAAAATATGTCCAAAACATCAGTTAAAAATATTATTTAATTTTTTTTATTATAAAATACAATTTGAGACAGAACAGGCATCATAATGGCTAAGCTCATATTAATAAAAATAAGTTATAATTACAGTATTTTGAATGGATAAGTTTTACACGATAAAAAAATTATTTAATTGTATTTAATTATTTACTTTGATGCAACTGCTGTTTCCAGTTCTAAAGAAGAATGTAACTTTTATCATGTACACAGATTGTGTTAATAGTTGTGTTCTAAATAATTATATAATCATAATCTGCTGTAAGTCGGTGACTAGACTGAATACTGTTTCAGGTTTGGCACAACAGAAAATGGTGATGTTCGTTTATTCACAATTCATGTTCCTTCCAAGTTTAATCGTCGTCTACCAACACCCTGTTACTTAGTCAAATGGGACACCAAGAAATGGGTGCCTGAATTAAGTCAAGCTGCTGGCATTGAACCTCTCACACAGATGGCAATAAGGTAGTTAAAGTTAAAATAATTAAATGACATTGAAGACTGAATTATTTTGCTTAGTTCTGATCAGTTGTCAAGATTGACTCAAAACTAAAATATGTTAGTCAGACTGGTATCAACTGACCAAAAATTTTGCTTGTCATCTAATTGGTGGTTTTGAGATGTTACACATAGCTTGGATGTATCCAAAACATGATAGAGAAGACTTAAGGTAAATCAGCACTTCAGATGTTTGTGTTTGTGCTTTAACAGATTTTAATCACTGACAATGATGAATCAAGTTTACAAAACTTCAATGATATATTTTATATCAAATGAATATTGTTTGTACATAATGAAATACCATCTTTGTAATTTGATGCACATGCATTTAATGTTACAGTCAGAATGGAGTTTATGTGGCAGTTGGTACTTCAGAAGGAGGTGTATCACTATATGTTTCATGGAGTTTAATGGTAGGTTTAAACAATTTGTTAAATTTATGTAGAGTTTTTATATTTTTATATTTTTGTTTTCTTTTTAAAACTGAAATGTTAATACTTTATTAAAGCTAACACCTTTGCTGCGCTTTTTACTTTAACATTTTTTTGGAATTTATTATTGTTTATTTAACTCATTACATGTTGGAAACAAAATATGGAACCTTATGAATGATCATCACTGTTAAATCTACACAGTATAAGGCACTTTAAGATGCAAGGACAGCAACAAAAATGGGAACGGCAAGGAACAATTTAGCCTTAATTACTGAATACAATAGACACATGTTGGAATTTAGTGAGATGTTTAGCTGCTCACCATCATATTTACACTGATATGCTACAGAAAGCTCAGTTTTGATGTTCTATATTAAACAAATTGAAAATTTAATTTCCTGCCTTTAAGCCTTGAAACCTAATTCTTTTAGGGAATCTTAGATATGCAAAGTTGCAACTGAAAATAATTTGTTTATCTAAAATGCAAAAAATAATTAACAAGAAATAATACTTTTTACAACTGCCATAATGTTAAGACCATTTTCATCCCTAATCTCATTCAATGTTTTTGCTGTTCAAGGCAAAATGTCATTCACTGAGTCAGACGTAACCTTAATTCCATGGCCTATGTTAAACAATGAGGTTTTAATACCTCGTGATGAGCTTATGCCACAAAGCTTTGTTATAATTTTCTTTGTGATCAACCAAATGGAGAAAGAATATTGAATTCATACAAAAGTCATGTAATATGATAAACAGCACTCTTAAAAAAATTATAAAAGCCTGTTCCAAGAAGTTGAATCTAGCAATGCTAACAATGAATTGAACTCTCCACGATTTACTGTTAAATAAATGCACTAGTTTACATAAATGACAATTACTACTAGTTTTAAATTTGCTTAACATTTGAGACAAGTCTACAGTTGTATATGTTATTGCAGTGATTCAATCCCTTCCCAACCCCCACAGATCTAAACATGTAAAAATGAAAACATTCATTTCTTTTGACAGCCAATAACTCAAGTTAAAGAAGTTCACACAATCTTTGTTACTGGACTTGCGTTTCTTCCACCATCCAAACTTGTTAATGAGGATCTTAATAATGAAGCAGCTGTGCTGAGCATTTCTGCCGACGATACAGTAAAAGTAACAACTGTGGGAAAAAGAGGTTTGTTGTTTCTTGTAAGTCTTTAACACAAGTGAAATATTATCAAGGGCAGATCTAAGTTCAAGGGGAAATGCACAAGAAGCTCAATTTTTGTATAGTAGGCTTTATAAGGGCTATGCTTGAGCTTTGATATCAAGACGGTGAAGGTTGTAGTAAATAACTCCATAAAATAATGAAACAAATATAACTTGACCTTATCTTTGATGATTTTTGCTTAGCTTACAGTTGAAGGGTCTAATGCAAAAATGATGTAAATGACTCTTGATCAAGTTCTTGTTTCTCCTACATTATCCCTGTTGTGTCTTTATAACTTTTGGGAGAATTTAGCTTTTCATATGTACTTACATTGTCTTTGCACTAAACCCTTCAAGAATGATGCATGGAACTGACTCAAGTGGACTGTTATTGTTTTTAATTTGTTTATAAGTTGTAGAATTTTTCAAGAAAAGGATGTTCTTTGTAACTAAAGTGGGTGTACAGTATGTGTACCCAAGCACCTCCACTTAGATTAAAGCATTTGATTCAAATCATTAAGATCTGGTGTAAACCTTGAGCCTGGCTTTCACCTCTTTGCTTTGGGGCAAAAAGGTGGATACAATTGCTATAAGCACTTTGGCCACCCTTGGAAGTGGCCCCACATTTATTTTTGGACCATCTGATTTAGGTTGCTTGATATAGAGAGAGCTTTGTTATAGAAAAGATGACCAAAGTTAAAAATTCAGCACAGATTTATAAATTTAGAAATACTGTACTGTAGCTGTCTCAGCCAAGATAAGCTTGGCTTCTTGTTCTGCAGATGTTGTCACATTTGGTTGTACAGACAGACAATGCACAGTATACAACTCCAGATGTGGTTGTCAACTCCAGCTGCTAGTTTTCATTGTTCTGCCTGCATGACTGGTGACCAATCACATGACAGATACACCCATCGAGGTTGCTCAATTACAGTGGGTTTCAGTTTCTGCATCCAGAGCTAATAGTGAATGACTCTCATGGTCTACTTGTATCCACAGTGTATAACAAACTGGAGACAAACTACAAAGCTAATAATTGAATATAGCTGGAATGTGTTAATACTGCTACTGTATAACTAAGACAATTATTGTTTTGCCTCGTAGGTGAATATAGCATATGGTATGTTATTGTGGGATTTCTCATTCTTCTCTACTTAACGTTCATGGCTCTGGCATATCTTGGAGTAGATGTTTGATGATGCAGCATATGGACTGCAAAACAGGAAATATAACACTGAGTAGCTCAAACTTTTCAGATCTGTGAAAACCAAGAATTTCACTGAAGAGTTTGTGTACAATGCAACTAGGCTAATGGGTTTCTGGATCTCTGACTTATATATTTATTGACAAGGTTTTCACTAAAGTTGTTCAAAATTAGTAATTGTTATTTTTCATGGAAGTTCAGTATAATATTATTATTATATTAGTAAAATCTATTTCAATTGATTTTAATAAGTCTTAAGTCTGTGATTTAAATTATTATACTAAAAGAAAACAGAAAGAGAAGTTTAAAAATTGTTTAACTATTAAAACATTCAGAAAAGTATGGATGTATAATGTAATGTAAGTATCTTCATAAATAATAATTATTTATTGTTGAGTCACCAAGTGGTGCAATTATAAGTATATTTGTAGCCCACACCAGATTGTATTAGCAACAAAGCTTAATAATCATTGTGGCACATTTGTACCACGAGGAAAGGATTTAGGTTGTTGCAATTACTGCATTGCCATTGGCTTCTCTAAGTTTGGGTAATTTTTTTTTGATCTGTTAACTTTATTGTTGCCTTCTTGCTCAACCAGTTGTGCAAAAAACTGTAGACATAAAATATTGTCCTTGTAGATCCTTTCTCCAGATCTTAGTCAGTACTATTCTTTAATAGATCACTGTTGAAAAAAGACAGTACACCAAGTGGTACAAGGAAAATGTTAACAAGCGATCATAAGGCTTTTACTTTGTGTAGATGACTCAGATTTTTGAACCAATCAAAAGAAAGTAAAACTCACCCCAACCGTATTTTGGCCATTCTGTGTCTTCTATGTGAAAATGTAATACCTGATAATAACTCGACATTCTTTCATTATTATTCTCTTGGAGAGTATACATCTGCTGTTATGTATGTAGCCACAAGGACCATAGATGTTTATGATAAGCTAGTATCTAGACTATATTTTGTCCAATTTGAATTTCTATTTGCTTAGATCCAGGATTTTTGGAAGGGGATGCAGAGTTAACAAACATTTTCAACAGTCTTACTTGAGCTAACAAGCTTTATCTAAAATGTATTGTGTTTTGTGCCAAGAGCTAACTTAAAGACATTGAATGAGTTATTATTAGTAGTAAGCCATATTGTTAGCAGCCATGATAAGCAGCATGTTTTATTGTTTCATACCTCAACAGCTTGACGTACCTCAAGCTCTAACAGAAAATGCAAAGAAATTATGAAAATGTTCTCCATGTAGGATGTGTCTAGTTAATAAATATAAATGAAAATCAAAAAATCTTAGCTCATTCCAGATTTGTAATACTTTGCTATTGGTGTACAGTAGTTAGGGTTTATTCAATGAATTGATAGATGTACTTAATATGTTTCTGAATGAATTGACTACTAAATGCATCAATCATATAAACATTTCGATATTTTATTTAATAAAAAATGAGAATTTTTTGAGTTTGAAATAATAATCCTGACAAGAGAAAATAAACTTGTTTTAAGGTTTGTGCATAATCCATTGTTTGAGTTTCCAAATCTTTTAAAATTAAGTAAATGGCAAATTAAGTAAATGGCAACTCCTGGGAAAAATAGAAAACATGGATGCCACACTGGTTGAATAAGTATGATATGAAACTGGCAAGAACACAATTGTGTAAGGTTGTGGGGAGGGGAGAGGCTTTTTTTTAATGACTCGTGACAAATAATTGGTGAACCTGTTGACTACTTGAGCATGGTAAATTTGTCCTGGGATCACAAAGGACAAATCCAATTATTGGTAGTTTCATCATCATTAATCCAGTTTTGATCTGTTTTTATCCCCGTAAACAAGGTTGGCCGAATTTACCCCACTCTGCCAGCAATCTCTCCCATTCCCACTCTCCATCTCGCTCAATTCATTGCATCCTCCTCCTTCAAACCAAAACTCCTACTCTCCTTCTCCATCTGTGATCTCCATGTCTTCCTCGGTCGTCCTCGCTTCCTCTTTCCCTTTAAGATGGGGATTTGAATCTGGGACTTCAACATTCAGCTCTCATCCCTGAAACATGTTTCCACTCTCTAAACATTGTCAGATAACGAGGACCAGGACAGTCAATTCCAATTTTGATCTGGGTTTATCCCCGTAAACGAGAGTGGCAGGATTTATCCCATTATGGTTGCAATCTCTCCAACTCCCACTCTCCATAGCATCCTCCATCAAACCAATGCTCTTGCTCTCCTTCTCCACTTTCATTTTCTATGTCCTCCTCGCTTCCTCTTTCCCTTCACTCAAAACATGCCTGTCATCTCTCCTCAAAAAAAAGTCTGTCATCTCTCCTCAACACATGCCCATACCATCTTATCACTCCATTTGCTTTTGCCATCTGAACCACTGTTTCCTTCAATCGCAACATCTCCATTAGGTCCCCTGGACAAGTAAGAGACTTCAATGCTTACACACTTGTTACAGTTAACTTGTCAAGAGGATGGCTTTTGAAGGAAACCTTGTCCTCTCAAAAAGTTTGTGTGCTTGAAATCTTGTATTTATCCTAAAATTTAAAGTTCTTAAATAAAGTAGTAAAAACTTTTGAGCTTATACAAATTCTAAGGAGGAAGTTTGCAGGTAATTTCTAGCTGTGCTAAACTGTTTCAAGGTTTTGATATATTCGAGGTATTGTAAGAAAAAGTCAATTCCAAAATACCAACTTTCTTTCCTTTTGTGACAAACAAATACTGATGTTTCATAAAGCAACACGAAAACTTCAGAAAACAAACATTTCCATTTAATTCAATAGGCGATGCAAAACCTTGTGACCAATAGGTCCTTTTGAAATAGAGGCAATGAATGCTAAAATATAATTCACAATCAGGGTAAATTTCAAGGATATTTCCACGACACTCTCAACAAATCTATCATTTTTCAAGGAATTCCAGGCCTGGAACGAAAAATCCCAAACTTCAAGGAATTCCAGGTTGTTGAGGTGGTGTATCAGCCATGTATTTTGACAAATTTTGTTACCTTAGGCATTACAACGGCATATTAGAATGTAATTCCTAATCGGGGTGTATTGCAAACATACAATTCAAGGATATTTCCAGGATGCTCTCAACAAATCTATCATTTTTCATGGAATTCCAGCCCGGAACGAAAAATCTCAAAATTCAAGGAATTCCAGGCCCGGAACGAAAAATCCCAAAATACAAGGATATTCAGGTTTTCCAGGTGGTGTACTAGCCCTGTCATAAAAACAGTCAAGTCACTTGAATGCTTTAATTTGGTGACAAATAGGCATGCTGTCTTCAAAATAAGACATTCCGCTTGATAAGATATTGGCACAGTAAGCTGGATAATGTTGCAAGAACTCCACTATTTCAATTTAATAAAATTTGCAACTGAAAGTTACTTTCAAACTCATAAACGTTTTACTAAATGTTTATTACATGTTAATCATAATGCACCAGTAAATGTGAAACCCCCCACCCCACCTTGGGCATAAGGCAAGGATTGAACTTTAAAAATTTCTTAAATGCCCCTCCATGCAAGGCTAGTTCAGCTATACTAAGGCAACTACTTGGATTTTGGAACATTTCAGACTCCTTGAGCTTCTCAAAAGTCTGCACTACATAATGGAAGTTCAGCTATAATATAATATCACAAAAGTGTAACGTCATGGCATCTGTTATATTGGACTGCAAGCCAGTATACAGTATGCTGGAAGGGTGCAAATACATTTTAGGAATGATCTCCACAGAAACATCATTCTACAGTACTACAACTTTCATATTTTCAGGAATGCATTATTAGAAATTACAAAAGTATTTTGCTGGACTGACAAATTCAAATGTATTCTAATTTATTTACTTACTGAGATTGTTTTACAGGTAAATAAAAAAGCTTGTAAATAAACTATTTTTTATTCCATACTTAAATGGGTTTGTAGACCCATAAGGCATGGGGGAGTGCATGTGCATTGGCTGCACACCTCTGCATACCGGTCTGATTCGAAAATAGTCATTCACAATATATCACTGTCACTATATGAAAGCATGAGACTGAATCGTCTCACTCTCAACTGATCACTGCCAAGACAGTGACTGGATTGGGCTATTACCCTTTGAACAGAATCACGCTGTTGGTACTTGACGACTGCAAATCCTTTGTTCTTCCCAGTTACTTTGTCCAAAGGCAAAACAATTTTATACACCATACCAAACGAGGAGAAGTAATCAAGCAGTTCTGTTTTAGTCACACCATCTGACAAGTTCCCAACATGAATAGATCGCAGTCGTGCAGCAAACTTTGTGCTTGGAATTTCTTTCTTCATAACAACCGCCCTTCCTCCTACAATCAAATCCTTCATCCGAACAAGCTTCTCTACAACTTCATCATTATCAAAAGTTAGAAATGCTACACATTTGCTACTGTCATTTCGAATTGCTAGATCGATAATCTTTAAACCACCAAATTTTGAAAAGACTTCTTTAACGTCGTCCACCGACGTGTCAAAGGGAAGGTTATCTAAAAGAATTTTTGGAGTTTTTATGTCTTCTCCATGGGGTTCTAAAAATTTAACCTTTAATTTGTATGGACCAATTTCATGATTCTGATGCTCCACAGCTTTGGCGGCTTCATCTTGCAATGAAAATGTAATTAAAGAATAACCTTTCCTTTGCTTCATACGACGATCCTCTGGAATTACAATGTTTTCTACAAGACCAAACTTAGAAAAATGTTTCTTCAACTGAAGACCGTCGACGCTGGATGGGAGATTTCCTGCGACAATAACTCTGTTTCTCTTCGCTCTAAGAACAAGCAGCGGCCTCCCTTCTATGGTATGATTAGACTGCAAAATTTGATCAATACATCCTACATCTTTTAATTTAACAAAACAGAACTGTTTTTGCTCCCCTCCAAGGTTTCGCACCATTTTTACAGCTTCAACATCAGCTATGTTTGAAAAATACTTACGAATGACCTCTTCATTAGTTTTCTGAGTAATTCCGCCAACGAATAATAATCTTCTGCTGCTCTCAAAGTCATCTTCTTCGTTAAGGTTATTACGTATAGTTTGAGTACAAATGAATCTCTTACTCCACGACGCTAAAATATTACGTTTTTCGAACTGTGGATTAACCAAACGTGACTGATATCTTCGAGGCCGAAACGCCGGTGGCTCGAAGAAAACTGCACTTCCTTGAACTAGTCCTTTCTTTCTTAAATAAAGAAGGCACGAAAAACTTCGACTAGGAGATATTTCACGAAAGATTGAAGAGAACTTCGCACAACAAATCATGGTTATATAACTCTCCAAATCCTTCGCTTGTCCAATTTGGCAAGTACTTTGTGTTGTACACCATATAAAGCATCAACAGGCTTACCCGGGCCCGGGCGTGGAAAAACAAGTTAAAGGACCGCAACACTGGATTTTGCCTTTAATTAGATTTGCCACACAAAAAAGGTTAGTCAGAGTGAAATTGTAGACAGCACTTGCAGTTGTAGATGTCGCTTTGACTAGCAACCTCAGTTTTGGTGGCTGTTACTCTAAAAAAGAGATCAGTTACGGATCTATTACTTGACGCGTCGCGTCACTTCTCAATCGTTGGCTGCAACGGAGACTACTTGGGGGCAAGCTCCGGTTAAATATAAAAACAAGATATTGTGGCGCTATGAATTTATATTTTTTAACAACATTAAGGAGCCATCAGTAACTTCTCGGGAAGGCTGAAAGGTTTTTTTGAAATCGGGTTTGGGGGAGCGTCACAAATTAAGTTCAAAAGAGCAGTTTTGCAAGTGACATCTACAATTTCGTAAGGTAAATAAACAGATTATTACTAAAAAAATTCCGATTGATTTCAGTAATTTTCGTACCTGTAGATATACTTATTTGTAAATGTACTTTTTAAACATGCTATTTATAATCACCACCATCAGCTGCATCATCACCACCATCACTACCACCATCATCACTACCATCACTACCACAATCATCACCACCATCACTACCATCACTACCACCATCATCACCACCATCACTACCACCATCATCACTACCATCACTACCACAATCATCACCACCATCACTACCACCACCATCATCATCAATCGATCGGATCTTTTTGTTGTCCTTGACAATAAAGCAAGGGATTGCATCATTCTTGATGTCGCATGCCCTTTCGATACTCGAATAATCCAGAAAGAGAATGAAAAGGTAGAAAAGTACCAGGATCTAAAGGAGGCCTCGGAGCGTTGTCCTATATAGTTATTAGGGACCTTAAGCAACGAGGACTGGAACGTGAGCGACGACGGCTCTGGACATTAAATCACCTTTTTGGTTTACTCTTTATTTACTTGAGCGGATCATTAGGGTTTTATTCCTTTGCTTTTCGCTTTGTGAATAGAAAAACGATTTAATGTTTCTTCATG
>JAOTRI020123451.1:0-11957 GCA_028564885.2 Zoanthus sanctaehelenae
TCGCTCGAATACTTTGCCACTAAATCTTTGAGGACAGCTTCAGCTTCGTTGATAAAAGAAAATGTGTCTGTAACTGTCTTCAAACTGGACAATTTTCTACACGACTCGGCAATTATATCCTCTTGAGACGGAAGTGGCTGAAAGTCATAGCTTTCATCATCAGAGTCCATCAGAACCTCTAAAACTTCTCGCAAATTATATTTCTGACGTCCAGTAGCATTAGCCGCCATCTTGGTTTGAAGTCCTACATTTAAGGTGCATACCGCTGCCAAACAGCAGGCGCTAAATCAGACAGAATAGAGCGGTGCTGACCCGCCGTGTTGAAACAGCTTACTTTTTAATGGTTACGTACTAAAACTCTTTCAGAAAGTTTTACATTATCACACTTAAGTTATTGAAATACACAGTGCTCAGAATTACGAAAGAGAAATAACGTTCAAATCATTCGGATCGTTCGATATTCATACAGAAAATAACTTTAAGTTCAACTCTTTAAAAGTGATAGCTGACAAACACGAATTCTCAACAAACATCGTAGTATAAATCAAAATAATTATTAACCGTCTTCTTTGTTTAAAGAAAGCGTGGTAAAACTTTTAGAATTATAACTGAACTTCGCGCCCAAAACGTATTAAAGTGCGCATGACAGTAGCTGAATAATGCCGAGTGTGCCCGGAACAAATAGGCGTTGCGATTCAATGCCGTTTCAAGTAATAAAGAGGGACTCAGTGAAAAAGCGGACAATATATATATCTGCCTTATTTGCCAGACTTGAAAGAAAATTATTCCAAAAAAAATGCAACTAAATAGCTCACAGCAAAAAATAATGTAAAGGCTAAAGTGTTCACGTATCAATGCCTGACGTTATCCATTTTTTAGTTTTCATTTCTAACTAGTGATTAGCCATTAATTTGATATTTTTACTAGAAAACCTGTTAATATTTCTGTTTAAATGCGCGCTGGGTCAATGATTCTACGGTAACAGTTTTGCAAATCCAAATATTTTACAGTGTAATGAGATCAAATTGACTCACTTTCGAATTAGCTCACCAGAAAAGATTTTATATATGTAAGAACGAGTAATCTAAACCTTTTTCTCGCAACTATCTTAATTGTTGTATTTCTGTTTTGGTTTTACTACGGTGTCATCTATTTTTTACTCTAAAAATACCATTAGTGAGGAAAAAATTCTCAGTTTCAGTAGTAGTTTTGACCTTCATTCATTTGTAAAAATACATTGAAATACATGTAACCTTACTTGATTTCAAAGAGACAATTTTACATTCTTTTAAAGTAATTTTCCAAGATGAGAAATAACTCAGGAAAACGCACAGTAAAGTGGAATTTACCCGTATTACCGATAACAGTAAATTTCAGGAAAATTTTCACCCCCAGTAAGGTTAATTTTCCTCGCGGAATTTCTATAGATAACTGAAAGGAAAATTCACGTAAGCCCATGGGTAAAATGAATAGAAATTATGTAAAAGTCGATTCCCTTCTGTGGATAATATATGGCCAAATATGAGACAAACGAATTTATTTTAAGGAGTTAGTTTTCCTCGCGTAATTCCTACAGGAAGATGAAAGGAAAATTTACATAAACTTTTTCTTGCAGTAAAAGGGAAAGAAAATCCAAGGAAATGTTGAAATATTCCTTGCATTATCGCAAAAGAATTACAACATATTTTACGCTGGGTAAAATGAAAGTAAAAAGCGAGTACAAGGGAATGGAAAATTCCAAATTTTGCAACAACGATAAAACGCGAGCATTATGATGCCTGTTTTTTTGCTGTGAAATAATGACACGGTAACTGTTGTTTTTTCTGCTGGGCTTTTGTTTTTGTATGACACGCACCCGTATCAATTGGCACCTGTGTCGTCTTTTACCATGTTATCTTTCCCGTGTCATTTGGCGCCGATGTTATTTGGTATCTTTGTGGTCTTCCACCATGTCATCTTTCTCCCGTGTCATTTGGCACTACAAACACTTCAAACATAGAAACTGTGTTATCAAAAACAACAGTTTAAAGTCACGGAAAAGAAACAGTATGGTATAAATATTACGTTCATTTACGTTCTGAGGTGCGAGAAGGAAGCTTGATTGATGATGGTAGTGAACTAGGAGATGAAGTTGAGCATGCATTTGAATATTGGACCCCTTCCAGAAGATGAAGGCTTACTGGACTTAATTCTAGGGAATATGTCAATGTCATCATCAGTAGAGGCAGACAGTAATTCAACAATGGCGGAAGTTGTTTCTGAAGCTTTGTTAAAAATTTTAGAAATCTGAGCTTCAGTGAATCATGATTTAAAAAAGACATTTCATACTTAAAATCAACCCTTCTATGGTTTCATTCGTGGTCCAGTGACTTGTCTGAACAAACTTTTGATCATCACAACCTGCTGCTCTTATAATATTATTTTAGTGCGGAGATATTCAAGCTTAATGTGTTTTTTTCAGAGAAACAAGTTTATCATCTTAGAGGTAAAAACCTAAATGTAAATTGAACACAGAGTTGCCGTCATTTGCTCTGCTACACAACTCAAACAAAGCCTCCAATGTGCAATAGGCTGCTTTCAATCAAGCTACGCCCAATGGTCCCTTACCGCTTTCAAAACAAACATTTTGATTGATGGCTGATTCTGTACCAGTGGAAATGATGGTTACTTCTAAACTTGATATGATTGAATCATTTGTTTAAGTTTACACTTATCAAACCAAAATCCTAATTACAATAATTTAATTATATATCTACTCAACTACTTTGATAAATGTAGAATAAAGTATTGACGATAATTACTTTGTTCAGAGACTCTAACACTAGTAAAATCATTGTTTTCTTTTTTAGTGCTGTTACCTATCAGTTATCAGTCTAGGTGGTACATGTAAATGAGTTAACCTGCATGACTTTAACTTTTATTAGACTTTTAAATATTCTCATACTTTCTATTCTGAGATATATACACAAATGCGATTGAATTGATGACCAAAGAACATTGTGACAAATCAAAAAAATCTGAAACTTATTAAAGAAATTTGAAAACCTTACTCTGCAAGGTGCTTGTGTACGGTGGCCCACAAGTGTCAAACGCAACCAAAACACGTTCACAAATTCAAAAACACATTCGCAAAAGTCGAAAACACATTTGTATTTCTGTCGTCATTACTTTTTGAGCCATCCATATCTTGGCCATCAACATCTTATCCAGCTGATGAGGATGATAAAGACCTGGAAATAACATACCATTCAGGTAAACACTTGTAGAGTTACATCATGCAAACGTGTCCAAATATGTAATAATGAATTTCCAATGTCTCAAATAGAACTACACGCAGACTTTTGCTGCAATAATCCCCAGGAATTTCCTATAGAAGAAAAATCTCTAAAAGATACCAGTTCTATTGTTAAATTGCTAGCCAACAATATGGACAATTCTGACCAGCTTTTTATCATCGTAAGGCGTGGCTATCCATTACGACGGGTTCTTGAAATCTGGAAAGAGAAGTTTAAAAGGATCCATCTTGTCTTAGGAAGCGTGTGTTTCTTAATTAGAATGGTGAACCAATCAGGTTATTCCTGAAATTGGAGCAAACATATTTCCGAATGGTATTCCTAAGGATTCAACATCAAATATCCAGGGCTACAATTTTATGCCATGAGGGCAAAATGTAGCTTGAAGTTTAGCACAGCGAGGACCACCACCTTGTTTCCTTGATATTCAATCTTTTAGTGGAGCCTTGTCTCAAGCTTCATAAATATGACCAGTTCAAACATCTTACAGAAAAAGAAAGGGATTAATCAAAGTCAGTCGAGGATGATCTATCAGATAATACCCAAATAGTAATTGAATATGCTAACACAGGACCCATTATCAAAAAGTATACTAAACAAATTATTAACACAATGGCTATTCATATCATATCTAAGAGGATTTTATATCTGAAAGAGTTCTTAGAAAGTTTGCAACCATTAGGATAAGCAGACATTGTATAAAACAATCCCGATGTTTGCAGAAAACTATTTGTGGTCAAAACCTGCACCTCAGGTGACGTTGATACAAACTGTGTGTTTTCCATAATGCAATCTAACTACTCGCCGATAGAGACTTCTAAAAGAGAGGTAGAAGAGTGCATTATGGACTTAGTGCAGGACTTCCTTTTTAAGTTAGAAGATGAGAACACATCTCTGATGGTACAGAGGCTATAGCATACGACACTGAGAGAGAGATAATGACCTGGCAGTCTGAAAATGATAATGAAGATGAGCATGAGGATGATCCAAAACCAGAGGTATACTTTCCATATGCTGGGGCACGTGGAAAGGAAAATACAATTCCAGTCCAACGTATGAAAAAGGCTGAAGAATTTAACAATGTGTTTTACACTGCATTGAAGAAAGAACAGGCATTTGCCAAAACATAATGTTATCAAAGAAGGATAATTATGTAATAGCCAATTTTCAATATATGTATATTCAAAATAGCTCCAAGGCTTAGGAAAACAGAAATCCCATTGGAGTCACGGTAATGAATGAACACATAATTTATTTTATTTTACTTTTCTCAACCTTGAAGAAATGTGTTCATATAGTGAAAGTGGGCTATTGCTTTATACATATAGATTTAAATGCATATGAAGAAATTTTTTTTCGCTAGTCCAAAAATAGGTTACTTCTAGCTTCAATTTCTGAAAAAAAAATTAAAAGCGCTCAAATTCTAAGTCTAGGACGAGCAATTCAGAATCTAGGTTCTATCTAGGCTCTGACGTCATAAAAGTCCTTCGCCTTCCTAATTTTACATTGTGGTGTCGTTCATTCTCTTAGTTACATGTAAAGCTACAACACACGGATTTGCCATATTTTTAAAGATCTACATGTACGGCAACACAATGAAAAATTGGAAAGGCAAAGGACTTTTATGACGTCAGAGTCTAATTATAACCATTAGAGCCTAGACTCGGAATTGCTCGTCCAAAACTTAAAATTTGCAACCTTGAGCGCTTATAAAAAATAAAAAATCAGATTTCAAAATTTTTTTCAGAAATTGAATCTAGAAGTAACTTACTTTTGAACGAGCGAAAAAAAATGTTTCCTCAATGTGCGCTGTAAGAACTTTGAATTTCGTTTCTCTGCTTCCATTAGAACTTACCTTTAGCGTTAACTTGTAACTTGGATAGTTGCAGTAAAATTACCATTGGACTGAATATATAGCCTCGGCAAAAAAACAATGAATAAAGGTAGAAGCTTATACTTAAGTTACTATGCTATTGTTAGGATCTAAACCAGTTTAACAGGTTGTATTTTGATTATTACAAGGAAATATAAATCAGATTAATAAACTAAGTTACTCCTTGACAGAAAGCAGATTTTGCAGGGCAAGATACAAATATGGTTTTTGTAAGCACAATAAAAAAATTAATGTACATAAGAAATTGAAAGTAACTTATATTTAAGTTACTTATATTATTATCATTTAAAACAGATTGACATGTTTTGTTGTATTAATTACAAGGACTTAAAATATTGTTTAAGTAAATGAAGTAGAAAACTATCCATATAATATTCTAAAATACATGTATGGGTTAATCAGGTTAGTAATAGACTGTGCCAGTCAGCAAAAGTATTGTGATTCCTAGTAATAATCTTTCTCATTTTGATTAGCAGTGAAACCCTGTGGTTGGCACGTAGCTGGGACACTTTTTCGTGCTCTGACGGAGCCTACTTCTTTTAACTTTAAGTTTATCTAGTACCAATTAAGTTTGTACAATATTTTACATTGACCTTTTTACATTGCTCAAAATGCGATCATATTTCTTATTTAACCACTGAATGCATCGCTATGTACCACCTTAATACCAATGTTGTGATTGGAAAATTTTAGTTATCATTCAAATGAAAATTGGGGCGTAGAAAGCATTTTATATTAGAGGTACTCACAACTTCAAAACAATTTTACCCTTTTTCTCCTTTAATGTTAAATGCTCAGCATATTGGTACTTTTTGCACTCTAGGACCCTCATATAGATGTCCCCAGGCTGGTTCAACTAGACTAGAGATTGACTATTTGAATGCAAAATCAAACAACTCTTGCAGCCTGTCAAAATTACTTTGTCTAAATTTGCCAAAACAACAATATATTTTGATGGTACGTTGCAGTGTGGACAGTGCCAGAAAAGGTTGTTGCATACTTAAAAATATCATTTTTTATCATTCTTAGTTGACTTTTAGGATAAAGTGTTCTTCTGATTTGAATTGTGTAGTTACTCATTTATTTCTAATATTTCACACCGAACGGTTACTGGAGTTGTCCAGAATTTACTGAGGGGCTTAAAGTGAAAAAGATAGAGGCCAAAGTGGTAACCTTGCTCCTTCCCAATACAATAAATGTATGGAAGAAATCTATTGAAAAGAGGTCTTTATCGACCGTTGGTAGTGAGAAGCTTTTTTCTTTATTAATTTAATTTCCGTTTATACTCATTTTGTTTATCGTTTTCTAAGCTTGTCACCAGTACCTCTTTTTATTTTATAAAACACTCATATGTAACAATCCAACCGTCACTTCTGAAGATGTTTGTTGCAGCATACGAAACGTTAAGTTTTATTATAAAATATATTTTATAACAAAAATTGTATTTCGATGTTTGTAGTCGCCGTTTGTTTTTTTATTATGGAATCTTGTTCTTATTTTGGTTCGCGGGTTCACAAATCAACTTTCTGTTTGACAATTTTCTATATCGATTATAACCTTCCTTTTTTAATCTAGCTTTTTACTGTTTTCAACATCAGTAACTGACTGAATATCATCTAGATCTCATTACTGAGATGTTTTAAGCGAGACGGAAAAAAAGATCTCCGCTACAACAAAACACGTTGTAATTCTTTGCTTTGCTTTCTTTTTCTTTTAAAACTAAAATGGCCTCAGTACAAAAATATTTAAGATTCAAAAAATTGTCTATAAACTATTAAATAATTACCCGTTTTAAATTGATTTTAGTCAAACGAAAAAAGATTAAACTGCATAACTGTATCAAGCAGAGCTTTCTTTTCACATGGAACCTCGGCTGCGAAAGGCATTGACAAAGAATGTGAACTATCATTGTAAACAGCCCTTATAACAAGTCAAAGATCTGCTGATATGTGATTAGATGCATGTGATTCGTTACTTTTTTGGACAAAAATTATTAATTTTAAACAAAAAAATTACTTGACGATGATCTGTACGCGGTCAAAGTGACAATCCCAAAACTGACATGAAAGTTAGAAGAAACAAACCCATAACGGAAGATTACCTAAATTCTGCTAAGCTCAAAGCCAAAAGAACGTTATACGTTTTACACTGTCATGTTAGATCGGACCGTGAATAAGGTTGTGCAATGTTTCTGATTTGGCGAAAACTTTTGCCACATGCAAATTAAGCGATTGTCCACAATTCAGCTTAAAAGTCTTGAAAGTATAAGATTTTTAAAAGTTGTTGACCTTTCAAGCATCGGGCTCGTTACCAAGTTTATGTGAAGAGTGGACAGAAATTAGCTAAAAAGTTAAATAGAAAAAAATTAAAATCACGACATAACAATGTTTTACCTAAAAACATTTTATTGCCTAAGAATCGAACGGGCGAACTTAACTGTTCGAGACATGCAACTGAAAGGGCTTGTTTGTGTATATCCCGCGTCGAAACTGTTCGTCATTGAAAATATGATTGAGCATCGATTTTGATTTTGAAAATGAAAACACTTTGCACAAAATTGCATAGGAAACACCTAGACACACAACGAGTTAAGTTTGATTTTAATATTCAAATCATTCAAAACTTGAATACCGGATTTTTTCCTGCTTTTGGCGTAGATTTTCCGCTTTTTTAATCTTATTTCGGTCTATGAAGACTGCAGTTATTACTTTAAAAATTGTTTTCAATTTGTTTGCTATTTTTAAATAAAAACCCTTGGGTCTTATGATCACTGTTAGGTTTCATTCTTTGAAATAAAACAAACAATGACGAAGGGCAGCTGAACTTGTGCTGTTTTTGTGGAGCTAGGACGTTATTGAAATTGTATTGATTTTGGTTGTTCAAACTTTGCCATTGATTCCATTCACTAGACTCCTAGACTTGCTTAACTAAAGTTTGAACATTGATGCAGAATTATCTACACCAATCGCCTGCCGAGGGGGACTCAAAATTCTTACGAAAGCTTTCACCAAAATTCTGAGATTAAGCTTTCCAAATACTTCGTAAGATGGATGATGATAAATATTTCGCTTTTCTCCTGCAATATGAAGCCAACGGCAAATACAAAGCGCAAGATTTGGCCTTAGAATGAGCTCCCGTCTGATGTTTAAGGCTTAAGCGAAGCGTCTGCCAACCGATCAGGATATCAATTCGTTGTATTTTACTAGATTGTTGGTAGAGTAATCGTATTAAGTCTCAGCTCTTGACGAATGTTATGTTGTGTTCTATTTGGTCGGATTGTTGTAGGGGCTATAACAACTTTTACTATTTTAAAAGAGAGCGCGCTAACACATGACAGATTGTCACATCTGAAGCTAATTACTTTTACGGTTCAAATCCGACGCCGTTCTGTCACTCCGTCAAATTAGCATTTTAATGAGTATATGCTAATCAGGCAGCAAGACGCTGAAGAAGTTTTCGGTTAGATTCGGACAGGAGTTCCACTATAAATCAAAATTGGCTTCGAAGGCAAACGAAAGTTTCACAAATGGTAATCATTTTGGTCGAGTTTGATTAAGCTAAACCTATTCTATGACAATTTAACTGGAAATGACGGTTTGTCCCAGTTTACAGTTTCCCCATTTGCTAAAGCATCACCAATGGCAGAATTGGTTCTTTCTGCCTAATTCATATGGCTATCATTCCTTGATCTATGGACTCTAATGCGGTATTCTGATTTCCAGAGTCGTGGCATTTCACAGTAATCGGTTGCTAAGGAATATTTTCCCACGACGCGTTTTAAGGTCACGTTACGACGCTGTTGCTAAGCTTGAGCGTCGTTCAGTTTTAACCCCTTTATTTGGAAGCACATAAAAAATTATAATGATTAAATAAATAATTGTTACTTCGTGACCAGTCTTCGCTTAAAACCAGAACAACGTTCGGATTTATTCTTTCTACCTTCATTGGGTACTTAAGTCAGCATTTTGTTCCATTTATTGTGATTCTTAAGTTGTCGTCAAAATTCAGCTTTCAACCGGAGGGGTGGTTTTAAAATGCTTATGTTGCACTTATTTGGTATTTTTTAAGATTTTTGAGCAAGTATTTATGACAACTACCAACTGAGATCTTATCTTGGGCTTTTCGATGCGCTAACTTTTTGCGAAATTTTCGTCTTATGGAGGGGATTACTCTGTAAGAGGATTTTTTGTCCTTGCAGCTCTGCTATCCCGGAGAACCTTGCAATAAAGAACTCAAAACACATGTTTTATTCATGGATACTAGAACCAACGAAGATTAAGTAGAGAAATCGTGTACAGAGCGAGGGGAAATACATGTTTTGTGAAGTACTTACTTCGTGTTAGCCATCTTTCCAAAATAATTGGTTTTTAAAAACAAATTTTACTTTCAGAGGATTGAAATTGTGCTCGAAGAACAGAAAATGCAGCCAAAATGACAGGCATAAGGGAAGATGCAACTCGAACCAACCTAAATCTTCATTTTGGGAAAGCTCTGTCCTCCATATCAAACACCAGCTCAAACGTGACGTTCCGGAAGAAGGGCAGAAGTTAGAGGAGCAGTATAATTAAAAAATAGCTCGATTAGGGGATATTTCTGAACGTGAGGAGAGTCTTTTTTGTCGCAAAACGCACATGAAGGAAGCAGGATAGTGATACCAAAAATTTATATTAAAGTGTGACCAGGTTCTAAAAAAGTTTTAGCCTTTTTTGCTAAGCAGATGTTGGCTGTTTTTTATCGACTGAACTGACTAAGCCTGAATGTTAGCAGAGTCCCATTAAATCATTCAATCTCGTCCCTTTAAATCATTCAATCTCGTCCCTTTAAATCATTCAATCTCTTTTTATATATTTCTCATTCTATACATATTTACTATTGAATTTCTTATCCTTTCTTGAAAGATATTTTAAATTATGTAATTTTTATCGTCATTACTATATTTCAAAATTGTTAAGAATAAATTGCTGTCCATTTAATGATAAAGAGACTTGTAGAATTACTGTTAAAATTTATATAATAATTTTAAAAATTCTTTGCTAATATAAGCTAATAATTCTCCATTTTTCAAATAATTAACTTGCTGTTATTTTGTATTTAATACAAAGTTTTTACTTAAACCATTGGAAACAATTTTTAGCTAACGATGTTGAGAGTGTATAAACCTCTGTATTTTTAAAAGCAGATAGCTATGTAACTTGTCTTTTAAAACGTGAATAAATTAAAAGGTTCACAAAGAAATAAATGTGTTTGCTTATCTTTTCTTGATTCCTTGTGAAAACTTTGTCACTTAACATAAAGTGTGCTCGGTCAGCGGTCGCAATGGCGTCCGGAGTGCAGATTTTGAGGCTGGTTATTTTACTACTTTTATTGCTTGATTTTAAACATTTACTGATACTTGAAATTACAAAACAGGACTTAAATAAACAAGGTACATCTGCTGGCGCTGCATTTATTGATTTTAATAGCCATGAGAAAGATTTCACCAAGTTTTATAGTTTTGCATCAGTGACTCGGAAAGCCATGTTGATAAAAGTAAAAGTAAAAGTGAAAGCACGAGTCAAAAGTCAAATTGCCAGTTGGACGAAAGAGCTCAGTTACGGAGGCATGTTTCGTCAAAACCAAATGTCCAAAAAGCTCCGAAGTGATTGAAATGTTTGAAAACGGTAAAATGCAATCAAAAACAGCATATGTGCGAGATTTGCAAAGGGTATTTATCATTCTCGTTGCACTGCGACGCCAGTAATAAAATCCACTGGCACATCTAATTCACCCAATTTGTGGACCTGCCATAACTGCTTACTGTCTATCCTTCCATTTCATAAGGAGAAAGAACTGAACACCTCCATGGAATCGTCTACAATAGAACATGAGTCAGATGAAATACTGCAAATTCTTGAAGAAAAATCAACACAGCTCAAGTTGATGCACCTTTTTAATGAATTTGCTTTAACTGTGAATAAGTATCCACTTGATATTATAGCCCTTAGTGAGACGTGGCTCAAAGATCAGAAGGCTTTAATGGAGTATGTAACTTTGCCCGGATATGCTACGGAATTTCGTCACCGACTTGGCATGAAAGGAGGAGGTGTAGGTGCTTATATAAAGGAGAACTTAAAATATAAAAGGCGCTATGACATTGAAGAATTAAATAAAGATCTAGAGCACTTGTGGCTCGAGATCCCTGGTAGGAACCGTCACAATAAATTGCTGCTCGGTGTGATTTATCGTTCTGATGCTATTATGACTCCAACAGCTTCGCTTGATCAGCTAGAAAACCTTCTCAGCCACATTAGTACACCGGCGGATCCAGGATTTCAAAAGGGGGGTGGATGGCAGACCATATTTATTGAGGGGTGGTAGAGAAAATGCCCTGACTAAAAAAATACGAAACAATTTTACTTGTACTTGTTTACGCCGTATTTTTTAATTTCCAAATACAGTCCAGATGTTATACAACTGTAATGTTACTAGTGCTACAGTACTAGTGTTTCATTGGACCAATTCAATCATGGAGCAGGGAAGCTGACATCTTGCGCCTTGGGTGGATTGCCATGTACTTGTTGTATACTTTATCCCGATCGATATGGATACTGTGGCAATGTATGGCAATCACGGCAAGATCCGACAGCCTGTCGGTGGTCATCCTGCTCCTAAACCACGTCTGGATTCCTCTCACACAAGAGAACGACCTCTCCGCCTCTGTGCTGCCTATCGGTAATACAGCTAGAATCTTCAGTAGCTCTCTTATGTTGGGAAAAAACAAATTATCTGCA
>JAOTRI020123462.1:0-11957 GCA_028564885.2 Zoanthus sanctaehelenae
ACTAGCCTTCATCAGGTGTCATACATTTGTGAGCCATACTAGCCTTCATCAGGTGTCATACATTTGTGAGCCATACTAGCCTTCATCAGGTGTCATACATTTGTGAGCCATACTAGCCTTCATCAGGTGTCATACATTTGTGAGCCATACTCAGCCTTCATCAGGTGTCATACCTTGGTAAGCCCCATTCGATCCATTTAAATTGACCAAACGCGTATTCCGGCGGAATTGTTGTGTCGTGTTATTCATTTATAAGTTTAATTTAGCTGTAGAATAATACCTAATTTTTCAATCAGGTAAAAATACATTTGTTCTAATTGCAAACTTTGTTTGCTGTCCTGAAAATAAGAGTCGAAAGTTATGATGAAATGATGTCCTGTTGAGGATGAAAAGCCTGCTAGTTAACCGATGGCAAAAACCGCTCTTTGACATTATTGCTAATAACTTCATCACAGTAAGTCAGGAAACTTACATTTGTTTAAAAACTTGTGTTTTCCCCCAAAAATATGTTTGGAATTATTTTTTTAATTTTAGAATCTATGTTTCAACTCTGTTTTTTTTTAGCTTATTTTTTTTCTCTTCATATGAAATCCAAATTTGTGCTGATGGTCGCCATTTTGAACTTTTGGAAATGTTTGCCATGATAGCAAGATAACTTTATTGATTAACAATTGAGATATTTTCTTATCTGCAACTATTTTGCGTTTCATACAAATAGGACGATTATTATAATAAATAATATATACAAACACATGCGGAGACAAAGAAGTCAGAAAAAATTGGAGCTCCAGATGGGAATCGAACCCATATAGTGACCTTGCTCGCCATATGAGTTCCTGGGGCTCAGTGGTAGAGCGTCCGACAAGTATACGGAAGGTCATGGGTTAGATTCGAATCTGGAGCTCAGATTTTTTCTGAGTTCTTTGTTTCCGCATTTGTTTGTATATATTATTTTGCGTTTGTAACTTTTTAGTGTCGATAGTTTTCCTAACCACCCCTCCCTCCTCATTATTGATGGAAACTAGTTAGCCAGAAGTCACCTGATTTAAATTGAACGAAAAACAAATCAGCAAATAAAAAGTTTTTATATCGTTTAATGTTGGTCGATTGGTTTTAAACATCACCAATTTTGCAATTACATATGTCATTTCTTTGATAGGTTACCATGGAAACCAACAAAGTGCCACGTGACTATACTGGGAGCATACTTATCACTTGTTACAAATACCAATTCTCATGTCAATTGGTTGATTATTTTTTTGAAATTTAAGGGGGTCAGACTGATCCCCGCCACCCTAGCTCCCCCCCCTCATGCCTTCGTGTAACTTTTTTCCCTTCGATCAAGTATTCTAGTGTTAAGAAAATTATGACCTATTTCACTTTTTAGTATTTATTAAGAAATGTTTTTCTAAGACCTTTTTCAGTTCCTTTCAAAAAGACAGTTTCAAATAATTCTGAAATGGCTACATTGCATTATGTAGATCGAGTACTTGCAATTTCTTATGTTCTGATTTTACATTAACCTCGTTTTAAAATTATTCCAAACGTTATGCAAACGTGCTTCTAAATCTTCAACAGAACGTGTTGCATTAAATTACAATACGAATACGTCAAATCGTGACAACGAAGGGCAAAGAGCGGATATAGCAGAACATATTTACTAAGCAAGGCTATAGTTTGTCATTTTGTGAAAGAAATCCGGTCAAAACACTTTACATTCGCTATGAAATGTTTTCCAAATCTTTTGATATATAAACTGTTTTCAGTCTTGCCATTAATTATTTTTTGTCTAGACCAAACACTTTATGACTACGATCGAGAGAACTGGAAAGAGATACTCAAGTTAGCAAGAAAGAGTTGTAACAGCACATGTTTCACATTGGGCCGCAATTCCAAGGTAAAACAAGTAAACATTCATCTCTGAATCAATGATGTGATATCTTTCTTCTATCAAAAACAGTACTGTGCCACCTTCACTCAATTTACTATACTTTGCCTTTAGCTTTGCCCTGCAGAGCCACAAGCTTATAACCCGGAAAGGATCTGAAAAAAATAATCATCACTGTTTTTTATTACCTTTCCATATCAAGTTAAGATTGAATGCTTTCTATAAAAAAGTAGCAAAAATATCCCCAATACAACTGAAAACATGTACAAGATATCACTGTAAGGAACAAGATTAAAAAAATTAAATTATGAAGCTTATCACACAGATAATGCCACTGCTGGCCCGCTTAGTTTCATCAACTTAAAACCTTGCAAAACTTTTTCTAAATTATAACCTTACTAATCGGAACCATTCTTTGATAAGTTAATTCTTGATTGTTCTCATTTTAAGTTTTAATAAAGTCACATAACAAGGAAGCTTCTAAAATTAATATTGCGTTTTTAGAAAAGAATTCTGTTTGTGATTATAATCTGCAGCTTGTGTAATTTACGTGTTCAGTGTTTGCACTGCGTTGAATTTGCATTTTTTGTTTATCTTTTCTAATTTTATAAGGTTAGAAGAATAATCCGTTTCGTGTGTCACTGCAAACATATAAACGGTTTCAACATTTTCTGTTTTACTATGTTTTTCCTTCACCGTAATGCTCTACTAGAGAGAGACCGACCTTGTTTATATCAAAGGCGAGCACATGGTAATATTTGATATCTTTGAAAATCGTTTTAAGAAATGTAAACAAAACAGGTCAAAGTAAGTAATAGTGTGTGCCACTAAGTGCTTTTTTGAGTATGAAAGTTAATGCCATTGGTTAGGACAGTATTCAGTAATCTTTCTGTATGTATAAAGTTGTTTAAAAAGTTTAGTTAGTACCTTTTATAAAAACTAAGTCTAATAAACATCTTTTTTGTCTTTTGTTCCTATTTTCATGATCTTCTAAATATACAACTTGAAATTCATGATCAGCATTGTTTAGTTTTAAATTATTAAGGTATGACAACAAGCAACAAGCTGTAATTTCTATCCGTCCAAAAAGACAAAGAAATGAAGTGATAAGAAAAACAGACCATTGTGTTAAAGATTTGCTAACTTGTTAATTAGTCAAAGGTATTAGTTAATTATTATAAATAGTTCGCGCGATGACGTATTCACTTACACAATTTTACTAAAAGCGCGAGAGAGTGAAGCAAGGAAAATTATAAAATAAAAGAAAATAGGTTGTGTAACAAGATTTGATAATTTATTAATCACACTCTTTTTATAAGAACCTTTTTTTTTATAAAAATATGAGGCTGAAAATTGCCAAAAGTTTAAGAACTTGTTAAGACTGAGATGCTGAGGCTGAGAAAAGGTGAAGAACATTTATTGTTATGATGAAATAATTCGTACAGTGTTATTGAAACATTTCCTTGGGTACTTGTCTAAAGTTTGCAGATAACAATTTTACATCACAAGTTTTTCATTTACCAAATTTCAGTTCTCAGGTATAGTTCTTGAGACAAACTTTCGTACCAGCTATTGTATTTTATATACATGTACATGCAAATACGTATAGACACTATTGTTGTACCACATACCGCGGTACATGCATTATTTTATATATTGTCAGTAAAGATACTTTAAGAACATGTTTAAGACGTTCTTATAAAAGAGGAGTGTAGTCAAAGCTCTGAAAAGCCCTTCCGGGCAGAGTTTAATAAAGTATTGTATTGTATTGTATTTTAGTAAATTCCAACTAGTAGGCTATTATCAATGCTGCGTTCTGATTGGTTGAGCTACAAGTAGGCTATTTGTTATAGAGTATTTGCGCAATTGCAAGAGTTGAAAAACGCTCACTGAAGAACAAAATGATATAGTTTACTACTGCTGTGTAGTACCACTACCACGACAACAATAACGGGAATGATAACGATATTCATAACGTTAACGATGGCTATAATGACATTGATGACGATAACGATATTGATAACGATAACAATAACAACAACGACAATGTCAACGACAACGACAACGATAACGATAAAGTTAACGACTACGATAACGATATTGATAACGATAACGATATTGATAACGATAACGATAACGATAACGATATTGATAACGATAACAATAACAACAACGACAATGTCAATGACAACGATAACGATAAAGTTAACGACTACGATAACGATATTGATAACGATAACAATAACGATATTGATAACGATAACGATAACGATATTGATAACGATAACGATATTGATAACAGTACGATAACAATAACAACAACGACAATGTCAATGACAACGACAACGATAACGATAAAGTTAACGACTACGATAACGATATTGATAACGATAACGATAACAATAACGATATTGATAACGATAACGATAACGACAACGAAAACGATTTTGATAACGATAACGATAACGATAACAATAACGACAGCGACAATGACAACGACAATGACAACGACTAAGATAACGACAACGATAACGTCAACGACTACGATAATGATATTGATAACGATAACAATAACGACGGCGAAAACGACAAAGACAACGACTACGATAACGACAACGATAACGTCAACGACTACGATAACGATATTGATAACGATAACGATATTGATAACGATAACAATAACGACAGTGACAGCGAAAACGACATTGACAATGATAACGTCAACGACCACGACAACAAAAATAATAATTGGGGCAAAGATTGCAGGAGATCTTGTGATGGCAAACAACACCTTGCACTCGTCTCGATCTCAGATTGAGCTTCCGACGTGTGATGCATAAGCTATGGCCAAATCGTCATCAGCAACTGGACAGTGTGTCTAGCCTCAGCTGCAGATCGTCTATCCATAATCTCGCAGAACACAGCAAAGCTAGGGAAGGCAAAAACGCTAAAACAACAAACAGAACTCAGTTAAGAAAAAAAATCCATTTAGATGGTCAGAGGAAGATGAATACATTGTATATTGAGGTTGCGAAATTGGGAAAGTTTTTCAGTTTCAAAAATTTAGCTTTGATTAAAGAAGACTCATTCCTCTTTTAACACTATCTCGAGTACATTATTTCATAATAACTATAGTTACTTATATTCTTATATGTTTGTTTGTTGTTCTTCACTACCTGCCTAGAATAGCCTTAGCTAATTGCGGCAGTGATAAAATATGTTGTTTAATAATAGAAATATAAACATATGCATGTTGTTGTTGTTCACTGAGAATAAATGCTACGAAGGCACAATTGATGAGCACTATGCCAAGCTGATCCATTGAAAGCATTATTGTTGAATCATATTTATTTCTTTTTACGTTTTTCAAACGTTCCCGTAATTTTTTTTTTGTATTTTGACAAGATTAGCAGGGAAAAAATACAATCTTAATTCAAGACCTAATAAACAGAACGTACTAATGAGTATCTGCATTTAAACATACTTTACACTCTTTGATACAAAAAGATCACTCTTCGTCTCTGCGTCCCATGCACTTACAGTGAGAAAATTTATTACTTTTTCAGTTTTTTCCTTCGATTAATCTTCCATCGCCCGGCTTGACAATCAGACAATTCATACAAAGTAACAGTGACGTTATTTATGCATAAAGTTTGGAAGCATTGTGATTGGTTTGAAATCGCGAGAATTGAACTAAAAAGAAGTCGTTTCGTAAAAACGCCGCGACACTAGAACATGGAAGTTGCTCGCTCTTATTTATGAGTTTCTGTTTCTTGATGACATTGGCATGTATTTTAAATTCCATTTAAGTTTTAACAAAATATGCACGCACTAAAATATCAAAAACATGTGAAACAACACAGTACAGTGTTAAACCCCGTCTACACTAGCAATTTTTCTGTGACGAAATCTATGTAACAAGTTGTCCGCATAATTGGCAACTTTTTGATGTCATTCTTAGATCCCAGTCTCCAATCTTTTGTTTTCAAATAAAAATTGCTCGTAAAGAAGGGGCTACATCAGCAAATATATATTGTCAAACAAAACTTGTCACATAAAAATTGGTTGTGCAGACGGGACTTTATGGTTTGACTTGAAAAAAAAAAATTCTCAAAACGGAACCAGATTTTAAAATGTCTTTAAAAGCTTTTATTTGCTTATTCTTACAATACTTACAATGAATTGCCTCCATTGTAGGACTGCAAAGAATGTAAAAGGGACTTGCAAGGTAAAACAAGTATTAGTATGTGCTTTAGTGTGTCCGTTTGTTTTAGTAACTTTAATATTTATCAATAATTTTGTCGTTGTGGAATTTGTTTCGCACGACGAGTATATCCACAAGCGTATCTTAAATCAATTTTTTTAATTGTTTCCAACAGATTGCGATCCGTTCAGTGGTTCCGGTCCGTACCTTGGCGATGTACGCAATGTGGACGTCAGATTCTCAGGCAAAACCGCTACTATCTCTTGGTCAGCCATTAATACAACGGGTCTGTATCACAGTTATTATACTAGCGGTTTCTATTGAAAGTGAAGTGCTGTGATATCCAACTGCATGCAAAAATGTTTTTGTATGGCCATGGATACAATAATCAAAGTGTCGTTGTTCATAGCCAATCCTACTGCATGGATTATTTGATTATTTATTTCAAGTAAAACTTGAGCTCAAGATTAATAAACAAAATTAAGTTATAAACGGACACACACAAAACATGAAATCAGCATTAGAATGAATACAGTATGTATAATTATACATTTTATTTCAAGAATAATTCAAATGTTTATAAACATGAAATCAACATGAAATGGAAATAAATAAAACTATCGTAAACTTGCCACGTCGGGCGATTTATCCTGTGTCATAGTCAGACCAAAGGACTCGATCTGGCAGATAATTCAGAGAAATCGTCTCTGCTTTCAAGAACATAAAATCTCCTTCGTTTAAGACACGATCCACAGTCTCTGTTGTCCACGTCGAATTATCACACAAATCACATAAGTCATAAGAAAGCCGAAAGACTCGTACAAGCACACTTTTCCCTCTAGAAACGTTGCTAAAGGGACTTTGATGAATATTTTCTCGAGTAACATTCAACATGATAAACTTCATCATATAAACTCTTGTTACTTGGCCATCGAAGTTTTATCAAAAATACAATGCAAACAGCAGTAATAAACATATTTGTTGTTTTAATATTTCATTGACAGGTTTCGTTTGTTTCGTAACGGTTTTTATTTTCACTTTTGATAATGTATGTTGTACCATACGAAACCGGTCAAGGAAATATTAAAACGACAAATATGTTTATTACTGCTGTTTGCATCGTATTTTTGATGATAAACTTCGCAAACTCATCTCCGTCTGGAGACAGTATGAAACACATAAAGCCAATGATGACATTACAGTTCCGAAACAAACGTCAAGCAACTGTTTCACTACGACCACGAGGAACAAATTTGGCAATGCTCATGCGCTTTCTTCTCGCTATAAGATCAAAGGCTACCGCAAAAATTTATCTTTTCCAACCAAAATTTTCCTAAGCATCACGATATGAACGTGCACCGGAAACGCGCCCAGATCCACTCGGTTATTCCTGGCACAGGAGGCCCGTCGAGATTAGTTTTGCTGCAGCAATTATGTTAATCTGTGTAAAAGGCTATTCGTGACGTTGAAATGAAAGCCAATTGGAAATCATATCTTCACGCGGCATAAAAATGCTAACATATTCATAATTGTCATTGTTATAAATTGTTAATTTCCTATTACATTTTAATTAATATATGTCAATTTTTGAATTATAATAATTTTATGCAATATATGTAATGTGTTTAGTTATTATAATTGTATACTTTGTGATCACATGTATAATATAATTTTTATATTTTTGTAATTGTTTCAGTAGTGTGAAGGCCACGTGTTAGATAACTCACTGGGTTAATCGTGTCACTCTCCTTAAGCTTTAATAAAGTCTATTGTATTGTATTGTAGAATGCAAAACAAAGACATAATGATATTGTTTATTTATTTCTGCAACTGCGTTTCAGGTTTAACTGGGGCGGAGAATTTCACCGGATATTACGTGATTTGGTTAAAATCTAAAATCATAGGCAATGTGCATACAAACCTCAACATCAGTGGCAAATGCAAGGAAATCTCGAAGGTCAGTATAAGCATTAATTAGTTAGTGAGTCAAATTTTAAGTTGTAGATGATAATCAATATCTTAATAAACGTGTCCAGATTATTTTAACGCCAATTAAAATGAATTCTTGATTATCTTGCTTTTTCTTTCAAGTTTACTTGTTCAATTTGGACTAGAATCTGTAAAGTGATCAGAGAGCAGATAGTCAGCCTTTGGGTAGGTTGACAACGGACTGCAGGTGCTGATCCAGGGGGTGGTCATAGGGGTCACGTGACCCCCTTTGGCCCAAAACATTGGGTCACTTGGGTCACCATATTGACCATATTGTATGACAATTGTTTCAAATATACTAAATCAAACATATCTTTTCCTCTTGATCATCAGTATCTACCTGTGACAGGTAGTATAAATAGTATGCTTCCCTAATCAGATCTGTATAAAAGCACCATAATACCCTCCAAATCCAAGTCTTGTAGCCAGTGACTTTCAGATAATTGAATAAATACTCAGCCCACCCTTACATAACATGATAAGACTCTATGCCCCCCACGGCATTGTGACCCTCCATGACTACCAGTCTGGATCCGCCCCTGGACTGTCTGCACGACGCGTAATAATTAGATCGAGTGTGTAGCCAGTACGGTGGCCCAAAAGGACAAAACACTTACATTTATAGCAAGGAACGAATGCAATCTTAATATTTTGAGTGCAAACTTAATATTTTGAGTGCAAACTTAACATTTTGAGTGCAAACTTAACATTTGAGTGCAAACTTAAAAGAATGAATTCAAACTTAAAATACTCTATGCATGTAAACTTAAAAAACGAATCATAAACTTATACTTTGTAGGCCGACTTTAAGCGAACGCTACCCTGAGTACGGGAGGAGCGAGAGGGGTAGCGCTACCCTGGGTACGAGAGGTCCAAGAAGGGCAGCGTTTGTTTAAAGTCCGCCTACAAAATATAAGTTTTCAATTGTTCTTGTGCGGGCTAGGTTTCCTAGATCGCTTTATTGCTATCGAAATGAACACTTAAGAAACAATTGTTGTAACAATAGGTTCCTGTCGAGGCCTCGCCTTGTTCATCATTTATATATATATATTTCTCGTTCATTTTATTGGCAGCTCGTAGGTATATTTGTAAACAAACTACTCTCTTCCAGTAACTAACCCTTTTGATAAGCAAACTGTTTCGCAAGAAACCCAAACTCGGCAAACGTATCTAAAACTAAAAGACGGGAAAACTGTTGGAAGAGCGCCCAAAAGCCCGTCAAATTAAATAACTTGAGCCAGTATACTCTGATAAAGGACAAATTTAAAAATAAGAAACACTGGTTAGTTTTAAGAATTCATCGTTTTCTCTAGTCGGAAGCCATTTACAAGCAATCGAAAAGAGCATGATGTCAGTTGTTGATAATGAGCGGTCAGTTCTCTGATTTATCAATGCCATGTGATCGATTTTGTCCAATTCAGCAATTGCACGCGCGAATATTTTTTCCAGTGAATGAAGTTTGCTTATTAGATATTTTTTAAACACTTAGAGAAAGGACAACAGCGAGATTATTTCATCGATACCAAAATAATCGTTTACGTTTTGAAGTATCTACCTTCAGTAAAATTCGCAATTGTTGCTTAACCCTTTCCTGACGGCGCCTGCTAATTTCGATCACTGAGGATCGATGCACTTTCGGCTGCCGTACTTTTTATTGACGACCTAAATCAAAAATCGGGCACGCTGAAAAGATAGCTCTTGAAACGAGCTTTCCAACGCACCCAAACATGACCTAATTTGATGCAGCCAAAGTCGAGAAAATTGCTTTCAAAGTTGGCTTTTTAACAAAACGAAAATTCTTCAGTTTTGACTTTTTCGTCGTCGGCAAAGAGTTAAAGAGTCCGAAGCAACGTTAAATTACAAAAGATGCCACTCGGTAGCTATGAGGTTCGGTTGTTGTACAAAGAACTAAGAAAAAGGGGTACAAGAAAATGAGAAAACTTTTAAATAAAAAAAAACAATCCGACAAAAAGTCGAAAGAGATAATACAAACTTTGTTATCGCAACAAAAAGGAACTCTTGAGTTGCTATTTGAGTAGTTATAGCAATTGGTTCATTAAATTCAATAACAATCATCATTTTAGACTTTTAAAGTTGTCATCTACCAGAGACATCGAGGGATAAAGGATGAATGGATGAACAAGACAAAGAGGAGTTCTACCAATAACTACAAGACATTGTGAATCAAAGAAGAAAAAACATTCTCATCGTAATTTGGAAGACCTGGTTGCCAAGATTAACAATGATGGAAGAGAGATGTGCATAGTTAGGAAGGAGCATTGAGTCTATACAGTATATATATTGATTGAAAATATGATATATTTTTGTTTTGATAGTGTGTAAGTAAGCTGTAAAGTAGTTTAATTTTTATTACTTGGGCTACCTGTGGAAGGCCGAGTTTAGGTTTGGGCTTGCAATCTATCTATCTTTCTATCGACAAGTTCGAAAACGTGTAAGCCCGCGTTGTAATCTGTCTGCGGTTTCCCCATGTCTTTAAATGAACTTCTCGCTCTGACGGTCAAAGTATACACAAATAATGATGGATATGGCAATTGTCTGAGCCAGTTCACTTTGTATTCGTGTCAATCCAAAACGGGACGTGCTTCTAAAGCTGTTTTGCGACTTCAAAATGGGATAATATTTCCTTGCAATTACCGCAAGTATTGTGCAAAAGCTGGAAAGATTGTTGTGCTTTGCTTTACGGCGAAAACAAGTTTACGGTAAGTTGTTTGTGTCACACGTTTTTGTTGACGGACAGCTGCCAAATGTTGCATAATTTCGTCTTTGTCGCGATGTCAAATATGAATTACCGTAAACATTATTCTTTCTGCTAATATCTGCAGTTTTTTATTCAACTTGTAAATGGCTACATCTATAAAATTTTGCAGTATCTTTATAAACTTCATCATTCTACCATCAACTGAAAAACTGCAGTCTAGACAGAAAAGTTTATTTTTGTTTTATTTCTTTAATTTTCTTAGCATTTTACTTTTTTTTAACCCAAATTTATGTAAGAATTTTTTTTTATAGTTCAACTCAAACAAAAAGTTAAAATTCCTTAGAAGAAAGAACTGCACAAAATAAATACGGTTTAAAATTCATTATGCAAATTAAGCGAGCTTCGCCATGAAATGTTTTCAACCATAAAAAGTTCAATACAATTTGAGATCAATTTTATTTTTTTGGAGTTCATTTATCAGTTAACAGGTATCAGTTATCCCGATACGTAGATGACATCTTCTGTGTACTTGGAGGAGGGCCTGTTAAAGTATTAGATCGCAAGGAATTATGGAGCCGAGTTCAACAGAAAACTAACAGTATACATCAGAGTATTCAAGTCACTTTTGAAAACAATAACGATGTAAGAATGCCAGTCCTTGATTTGAAAGTTTGGATGGGAAAAACAGACAACGACGTAGTAAAAATATTGCATACACACTACATGAAACCTATGGCTAATAAAGGTGTTATTCATAGAGACTCTGCCCTCTCAATGAAAACTGAAGTACAGATTTTGATCGCCGATTTAGTACGTGTGATGAGAAACATCTCTCCCCTTTTAACGCAATTTGAAAGAAGAAAGCAAGTTCAGCACTTTATTGACAGAATGCAAAATAGCGGATACAACATTAATGAAAGGAAAGATGTATATGCGAAAGCTAAACTGAAATATGATAAAATGGTTTCGGAAGATAAAAATGAAAGAACACCTATGTATCGGCACAAAGAATGGGAAAAAAAAAGAGATAAAGAAAAACATGAAAAAGAAAAACTTGGTATAGTAAAGGAGGATATGAATGTGTCATGTTTGTCGACGCTACCCCTGAAAGTAGACTTAAGAGAAAAATTCAAAATGTTTGGGATGAAACCGGACTA
>JAOTRI020123471.1:0-11956 GCA_028564885.2 Zoanthus sanctaehelenae
AAGGCAAACGTTTTTAATATTTATCTTTTATTTTCAACTTTTTAAAAAAGTACATCTTACTATCAAAAAAAAAAAAAGAGGCGGCTTTCAAAAAGGAAGCGGGCTGTGACGCTAAACATAATTTTTTTTTGTTTGGCCTAAAATGCAATAGTTAAATCAGGAAAGCAGCCACACGAAACTCATATCGTTTTTATTTTATAAATTCTTATTCCAGAATATGCCCAAACAAATGCACCGTAAATAATAACAATAATACTACTACTACTAATAATAATAACAATACTAATGATTAATCAAGTATATCCACTGGGTGGCTCTTCACCTTGATTATGCTACTATATTTGCATTATTGACTAAAAGATTATTAAAATGTTAAAACAAAGGAATATGTGAAATCCTTAAAATACAATAGAAATGACTAGTTACATGTATGAAGTTAAGTGTGTTTTGATCAATCTGCATTAAAATCATGTGTTTCTCTGATTTCTGCTGGCAATTATTAAAGAGCTGAGCTGAAGTTTCTTGGAATTTTCCGAGCAATCAAGGAACTTTCAAAGTTGTGGCAACCATTGATCTTAGATTGTACTTGCCTACTTCACGTTTTCTATAGCTAAATAGCTTGTAGGCCAATTTTTATAGATGCTTTTTGTACTAATTTCAGTACAATAAAGTCCTTCGTCTTGATCATCAATCAATTGCCCTGCCTTTAAAAGTATTATCCAGTATATCCTATTTATAGCCTCTTCAACTTTAACATTTCTGTGCGACTTTGAAAAGATACTTATGTATGACTTTCTTGCATCAGGCTCATACTTTCTCCCATAACTTGTATATTTGTTGTCACTTGTTGAGCCACCTTCATACTGCATGGTTTTATTTATTATTGTCCGACTTGGTTTTTCAACACTTATTTTAAAAACATGAAAGCAAGTAGATGGTGTTATTCGCTCTGCTCTATGTAACATCCAGCTTGTAGAAAGTGCCTGTGACTTGGTGACTTCACAAAAGTGTTTGTAAGCCTCCTGTGGATAACATTCCTCAAACTGCTTATACTGACTAAGAGAAAAAGTGATCAATTCATCTTGAGAAAGAGTAACTGCAGTTGGATCAAACAAAGATGTGAGTGGTTCAGGGAGACCTTTTTCATTATCCTCTGTGTCACTGGCCTGATCGCTATCACAGGCCATGTCAATATTTCTTGAAACATTTTCATGAAGTGTTTCTGTGTTTATACTTGTAAAAACTGCTGCTGCTTTTTGCTTTTTGAAAAGGCTCTGAAACTGTGCCACTGAAATATTATTTCGCCCATACGTTGGGTTAGTAGCACTATAATGTCCACTAGTTTGATGTGGCTTTCCAGAAGTTGCCAACTCAAGCTTTTTCTCTCTTTTAAAATTAAAAGCTTTGATAGGAGCTGGGTCCACTTGTTTCTTTGTTGCCTTCCAAGGAAATGCACGGATTTATTTTGGAGAATTTTACAGGCTTCGACCTCCGGAGAATATCTGTGAGAAACGTAGACATGACCAAGTCTTTAGTTGCGCGATTATATTGAAAGTATGAGACATATTTCATGATTTGTTGGCTCCAATCACCACCGTGAAGGTGCTTACATTGTGTAGCTACCATATGGTCTCTATTTCTATGGTAAGATCTCGGTATCTATCGATATTTTCGTCCTCTTTCCTGAAGAGTCTGCCGTCTGCAGAATTTTGCTGAGAATTCTTTTAAGCCTAGTGAAGTAAGGTAGCCCTAATCCATTTTTACAAATTGTAATGAGTCTCAGAATTGAGGAAAAGTACGTGTTTGAGAAGCGAAAAACTTGTGGAATTTTAAGAAAATTCAAAGTCGCAATCCCTCAGAATTTTGGTGTCTCCACGTCTCGGGAGCAATTAGTTGCCAAAAGTTATAAATGTCACTGTTCTTAATCTTTTCTGATAGCTATCAAAAAGTGAAGTGAAGGAGGAAGTCGCCAACCTCGATCTTTTGGTTTTGTTCGGTTTTCTATGGCAATGACACTAAACTAGCGGTATATTTCAGGCGCACAACTTATTTCAAACATTAAACATATGTAGCGGTAAAGTCTTTGATCTGTCACGATACTTCACGATACTTCGCGATTCTTTTTTCAATTTTATTTGATGAAATACTGATTTCACATCCAGCTTGCTAGAAATGGTGTTCATATTTATAAGTCCTGTACTTTTTCGTCCATCGTTTGTATCGGATGACGTTCTTTGATGATAACTTTATTGGCTTAATTCATGTACAGGCATTGTTTGATGCAATTCTTCTTTGGCATACTCACTTCTGATATGACTGATAGGAGCTGGGTCAACATGTTTCTTTGTTGCTTTCCAATAGCAAAGCAGGCTGGTGTAGGCAGCTTCTTTGGCAATATCATACCTGATATGCGACGCAATGTGTTGATCCCTCAGCTTCTCATTCAACTTTACTCTTTGATTTAAAGTTATAGGTCGTGGTTACTGTGCCACTGGGTGGTGAAAACATTTTCTTATGTCTTGAATAACTTCAACAGGTATCTTTCTCTCCTACAGTAGTGTTGTCAACTGCATTTACTTTTTCTTGCTGCACTTCAGAAAGCGCTTCTATCCCCCTCCCAAAAAAACACAATCTAGATATAACAAACAATGAATACAAACAACCAGAATGATGAATGAACGATTTTGTTACATTTCGGAACAGCAGTATTCAAATTTCAAATTTCCCTTACTTTGCTTAAATTTAATTAACTTTCAAGTATCGTGACGGGAGTGTGGGCTTCCTGTGCTGCAACTCCAATGATATGTAACCATAATGGAACAATAAATCAGACGACTGACCTGATATATTTCTAACTCCTTTAAACCTTTTCTTACTTGTACCAAACACGGATGAGGATTTACTTCATTTTTAAAAATGTCTTCCAGCTGTTTATCATTAAAGAAACATGGCATCTTTCCATTTTGCAACATGCTCAAAGCTGCAAAGTAAGCAAAGGAAAAAGTCACAATTTATCATACTTTAGGGTTCAAGGTTCTCAGTACAGCAAATGGTGGAAGCTTTTATTGTGCCCCTGTTTTTCTATAATGGAAATTTATTTAGGAAAAATAATGAAATATATAATTTGTTTGTATTTGGTATTAAGATTATTTTATTTTGCTGGTTATACTAAAATGCAATACATACCCATTATATTCCCTACGGTGTGGTAGTCATTAGTCATATGCTGCTTTAAACCATTCTTGAAGTAGAATTTATATATTTATCGAAGAATGAGTAACAAGAATTCTCTCCTCGGTCCCCCATAGTCTTTTGCCATCTTAGAAAATAATAAAATAAATTAACCACAACAAGAAAAAAATAAAATACTCAGCAAGACAGAAATTATGGAAATCCGGTAAGTTTTTTAACCATGTTTGTGTGACAGGGTTGTTACTAGTCCACTTTATTGTGGAGAGCAGAAGTCCTTTCTTTACTGCAAAATCTCACTGACAAGAACAGTTGAATTTTGGGTTCAGATAAAAATGCTGCTATAAGTGTAACTGAGGGAATGGAAAAAGTGCAACAGTGGTATTCCTTTTAAAAAATTATAGATTTATCCCTTTTTAAGTTTTGGTCATGAAAGGGAAGCAAGTTGTGACTTGAAAAATTTGATAAATGATCATATTAACTGTCGCATTTTGTCAGATTATCCCAAATAGCAAACACACTAAAAGATTAGTTTCATAATTATTACCAAATACTAATGATTTCATACATGTCTTCCTTACAAAATTAAACGTATTATGCACCCACCTCTCCATAAAATTCAATCTGTAAAGTCAACCCCTTATTTTTAATGGCTCTACCTTCACTTATGCCAGTTTTAGTACATTTTCTCTATCAATCAATATCTGGTTTGTATCATTTCCTGTAGATGTGTGTCTCCCTTGGACCACAACATTCTGGAGATGTCTTAAGACCTCAAGTGGACTGTGATACAAATTTGTATTCCGTTTTTTAATTTTTGTTTAACTAACACGCAAAAGTTAGTTTATATAGTTTTTAGTGATCATGCGGCCAAACAACTTGTAATCAGGTTTGCTGAACTCTAGCAAACAAGCATAAAAATGTAACAAAAGAGTAAAAGTGCACTGATACCTGTTAGCATAGACAATATTAAACTGAATTACCTGCAAATAAAATATAAAATATTTTCTTACCGCTTAGGCAGGTCTCCAGTGAATCATTTTCCTATTCAAAAAAAGAAATACAAACAAGCATACGTGCTTACGCCCAAACAGACAATTATATGTAAAGAATGAAACACTCATGATTTCTAAATAAGTACCATTTCTTCATATTCGATAACATCTGCCGTGACATCCATATTTTTTTGAAGTGGAATGATGATAAGCTTCCCTTGACCAACAGCATATTTCAGTCTTGCCACACTGTATGGTGGATCTGCTTTCCATATTTATTGGGTAATTTTGCCATGTGCCAGCACATAGCCACCTTCTAGCTCCAACTTGGGGTTGACTTCCTTTAGTTTATTGTCGACCTTAACTGCCGTGTCGTTGACGAATAAAGTTGTTTTTTCTATCCTAAAGCTGCCTTTTTCAATGTTAAAAAATTAGAATTAAATCTTTTACTGGAAATAAGTGTATATGAAGTAGAACTTTTCAGCCACAAAACATGGCCTTCATCAGCTAATGCTGAAGGTCACGTGATCTAGAGAGATCATATGACAGGCGACGAGGAAATACACCTTTTCAGTATTTGATACATTCTAGGTGTTGGCATTTTCAATTAGTCTTTTTCAGCTAGACAAACAAATGCCCTAGTTCATGTGGCCTCTTTCTATTTTGGGCTTTATGTTTCTTTCTGCCGCCACCTAGTTGCTGGGGGATTATTGTTACTGAAGATGTGCTAAATCCAAATAGTAGCCTTTGTTCTTGAATTATCTGTGAAGCACATGCTACTGAGGGTGCAGTCACTGTGGAAATTGAGGGTGCTCCCAATCTCAAAGTTGAGGGTGCAGTAAATCTCGGAGTTGAGGGTGTGGTCAATCTCAAAGTTGAGGGTGCAGTCAATCTCGAAGTTGAGGGTGCAGTCAATCTCGAAGTTGAGGGTGCGGTCAATCTCAAAGTTGAGGATGCGCCCAATCTCAAAGTTGAGGGTGCGCCCAAACTCAATGTTGAGGGTGTAATCAATCACGAAGTTGAGGGTGCGGTCAACATCGAAGTCGATGTTGAAGTAGAGAATAAGTTCAATGCCGATGACATAGGTAATGGAGTTGTTGTTGCTGTGAAAAAACACAATACTTAGTAGAAGGTCAATGTTGTGACAATGATTCACAATGTATATGTTCAAAGCTCATAGAATAAAGAACCTGTTGGCCTTTCACAGCTCTCTAACAACGTAAAAACTGACTTCATTATTGTTAACAAATATGCTCAAACAAAGTCTTTAATTTAAACTCAGTTACATCTGTAGCCATATCAAATTTGCATCTTCAAACTCGTAAAGCAAAAATATACGTAAAAATATAAAAAAGTGGGGAAATGCCATGTCACTTGACTCGTTCATGATTGAGCCAAAAAATTATTGCAAAACTAGTATATAAACGTGTTAAATACCCAAAGTTATAGTGAAATACCTGTGTTGTGCTGTTCTACATGTGCATTTACTAATTTTGTCACCTCATCCAGCAATTCATTGCATTTGTTAAGCAGTTCATGAGACATATGCAATTCAAAATATAAAATAGGTAAATATTTTTATTAAATTGTGTGATGTTATTTCCTTTCTTTATTCATCCCTTATCTAAATCATCTGCTTTTTTTCTGATTTTTTTTGTCTAATTTCGGTGGTGGTTTTGTCTTTATTCTCTTTCTGACGATGATAGAACATTTGCATGTGAGGAGTGTGTTGTCCGTAAAACAATATGCTTTAGTGTTGATGTTTTTCACATTGATGAACTTCCTGTCTTCTTTATCAGCAAGCACATGGTTGGTGGAATTGTTTAGATCGCTAATGTTGCAAGGTATTCTTGAAGTGATTCTTGAGTTGGAACATGGTTCCCATCACCGTGAGCTGAAAGGGATCAGCAGGATGTCCCCAAAAGACGACATTAAACGGTTCACGATAGTGTCCCTTGGCGTGTAATCCTTGTATTTGGCATGCAGGACTGCCGGTTGACAGATCAGATTCACCTGTGGATGCACGAAGGCCGTATCCCCAGCCAAGAGAATCTAGTGTGTGCATACACTCACCTAAAGTGTACACCCAGTGTACATGAAATACTTGGCATTTATTGGTGGTGAACTCCCTATTTCATCTATATATTTTTCCCTTTTTGCAGATGTGCAGAAAAATGAACTAGTGGAAGCCATGGAATTATAGTCAAAGTTTAAAAGTAGTTGCAGTCGAAAAGAAAAAAAGAGAACTAGAAAAAAGCAACAATAAGTAACATCTTTTATTGCAAGTCAGAACTCAAGACAGGAATTCCAACCACTTGTAGGGGAATATATTGAGAAAGCCAAGGCAGAACCTTTACATCTCAAGAACAATGCCTGGCAGCACTGGCACTTGTTAGTTATGACTAATGCTTTGTCCAAGTCCTCTAATTTAGACAAGTGTGAATCAATCTATGAAGTTCTCCCAGCTACTGTTTTTGGCAGGTTTTACCATTGTATTAGGTATACTGTAAAGGCAACCAGAATGGCCAAGAAAATAAGGAAATGGTGGGTTGATGGGAGACCCAAGAATAAAGAACTGGATTAACGGTTTACAGGGAAGAAATCAATTTTGTTCTGCAAGACATTTATGGAACTAATTCAAGCTCTTCGATCAGATAATGACAATGACAAATGCTCTTTCAAGTTACACTTATTTGCTTTCACTGATATAAATTTGCGAAATTGTGTCTCCTTATTCAATAGGCACCAATTGACAGATGATGACTATGAGTCTTTGAAGAGCTCCTGTAGTAACAATTTCAGGGCAACCTCCCTTTTTCTAACACCTAAGTCAACTTGCTGGACCATTGGCCATATTGTTCCTGTACACACCAAACAACTTCCTGACAGGTTTGGGATGGGTCTTGGTATTAATACAATGGAAGGGAGGGAAGCCAAACATGTAGCTCTAGCGAAATTTGCTCACAACAGTCTTCCATCTAGCAGGTGGCACCATGTTTTCAAACATGAGTTTATTTCTTTAATTTAGTTGAGAGAGAATGGATATGATACTGTGAAGTACAAATGTTCAACAAACAAGTATATCCCTCAGCTTTGTTTTACAGAAGCATTTTGTACTTGTTGAAAACCAAAAGCTGCCTCTCAAACAATATGTGAATTTTGCAGTGACCAAAGGCAGAATATCATCAGAGATTGTGTTGTAAAGGTAATTATTAGAAATGCAGCTAAAACGTTTTCATAGCAATGAAATAAATATATTGTTTAATATTATTTGAAGCTGTTTTTATTTTGGTTTTATAGCCCACTGTAAAATAAAACACAGCAATTATGAAATACTGGTATATATTTCAGAAAGTGATATAACAACTGTATTTTGAATTTGATGCTAAGCCTAACTTTAGTCTCTTATTAAGATTGGGGAGATGAATGGTGTGTAAAAATGAAAATTTGAAAAATGCATCCTAACGTAAATTATAAAGGTTGATAAAAATTCTCTTGCATAAAAAGTCAAAAAAATATGAGTTTTAGGCCTGTACAGTCCCATGATAACCAGTCATCATCACAACCGAGTTCCTATAATATATGTTTTGCCACCTCTATACAAGAACGACCGTCAAGTTGTAGCTATATAGTGTTTTTCAAAAAGTTGCATTTGAGTAAGATATTGTTTATATTATCTAGATTTTAGTCCTTTCACCCCTAAGAGTGCCCAATGATGAATTTGTAAATTCTCATAACTTATGTCTATAATATTTATGAGTAGTTTGGAAAATCATCTTTCAGAGTTTTTCGAACTTCATATTCTCAACAATAATTAGTTTATTTATATTGTTACTGTAAGGAGAATTTAGATGTTGACAAGTGCCTTAGTGGGGAGAAAGGGTTAATGTACAATCAATACTTGCAGACCATGAATACATTGATTTTTTACTTGTTTGTAATCTTTATCTGGGAATTTTGTGCTCTCAACTTGTATCTTTTAATTATCTAGAATTTTATTATTATTATCCAGACTCTTAAATGTCCAGTCTATATCTATCAGTTCAAGCTGTAAACTTAGGTTTGACTGTATTTGTAATTTCAAATATATTAAACGATTGTTCCAGAAAGTAGAAGTGGATAGTCAAATATATTGTACCAAGTCATGAAGTCTAGCAAAAATAGGAATATTGCAAAAAATTGTCTTTCATCGGCCTTTCAAACCACACTTATATACTTGTTAGGCAAATATATATTTATGTGTATATAGAAGCAATATATTCTTTAATATACACAGATTTCTATTCAAATGATATTACTTACATGAATAGTGTATTAAAAATCATCCTGCTGTCAGATCATATATGAAACACTAAATACTTTATCAGAAATTCTTCCCTCCCCTTTACTCCAACGAAGGACTACGAATATTCCTGGCTTCCCCCTTGCAGCCAATTCTTGAAAAGGTGTTTTCTTAATTTTACGATTTATAATTCCGAATGTATGCTGTTAACATAAGCGCATAAGTCCAGAATGTTTTTTGCAACTTTGATTGGATTAGTAAATACCAAGTCATGTCAAAAACTGACCTCAAGTTTTGTTCAATTGTTCCATTCTGGTTTTGGCGAATAAGGAGCAGATTTTTCATGTTTAATACAATGCTTGACTAAAAGATTACTGAAATCTTGTGAGTTAAACTCATTTCCATCATCACTCCTTAAACACTTAAATTTACCATAAGTATTCATATCTGCTAAGAATTTCTCTGTTGCCTTAAGGGTATCACTCTTATTTGCAAAGAGGTAAATCATCATACCCGAATAGTCATCCACAAAAGATAAAAAGCGAAAGCCTTTACTAGCTATAGGGTCTATGGGGCCTGTTTGGTCACAATGTACTAATTCTTGGATACCGTTTGCACGCTTATCTGGCTTTCTATACAACTCAATCCAACAATCCAACTCTTTCTTTCCAATGATTTTCATACCATCAACAACATCTTTAAGGGCGAGAACATCTATTAGATTTTAGTGACCTCATGTTTCATGCCAAACCTTTAAAGACTTAGTCTTTCTATCTTGCTTAGACATATTGGTTGAGATTGCACTATTAAGTTAATATAACTTTTCTGCCTGCTCAGTTTTGAACTCTGTTTCATCTGGGCTAACTAGTTTAGCATTGCCAGGTGAGAAATTGACATTGGCACCTTTACTTACAGCAGAATGAACAGAATAAATATAAAGAACATCCTTAAGAAGAGCTTTATGTACATTACCACTAACAGAAATTTCAACCTCAGCGTCACCTCTTTTTAATGCAACCTTGTTAGACCTATTACCATCTGCTAACTCAATGAAGTGTTTATTAGGGTTAAATTGCAGGTCAAACTTGGTGAATTTACTTTCATTATGCACTTTGTAGGTTGTTGCACCACACTGTACCAGTATAGCACTCACTTTATCACTATTGGCAATATCAACACTTACTTTAAAGACATGAATGATCTTCATTCAGGTCATTAATACTACTACTATTTCTCACTGACATAAAAGTATCGTTCATAGTCTTTTTTTTGCTGAATCTGTCATTGGTGTGGGAGTTGCTCTTGCAAGTGTCACACAGCAGCGTTTTTAGCGGCATTCGACAACTTTGTGCCCTGGCTTTCCACATCCATAGAACATTTTTTTTCTTTGTGAGGCTTCTTGCTAATGACTTCCATAATGCGTTCTTCTGTATATTTTGCTTTATCTGAGAGTTTCTGAGTTTCCTCAAAGCTTCACAACGAGACTTTTAATTCAATGAATGATTGCTCCTTGTTTTTCGGTGTCACAACACTCGAAAATAGAGAGCTTTAAAAGCAACGAACATTTTTTTTACGACGGAGGTGTCCATTCCGTGAGAGGAATGGATCAAGAACGGCCGTTGTGGCGCAATAATTTTTAACTTAAGTGTGTGTTCCTTTTTTACGACGGACGCGTACAGTATTGAATTGCTCAGTGCACTCAAATGAAAAACTGGAAAAGCTGTTGGAAATGTCTTCGTTTAAAGAAGCCCGGGAAATGCTTTTGTTAAACCATGATACGAAAGTTATAACCGATGAAGAGTTGCTTTTGTTGTTGGACGACAACACATCGAGAAACCCCGAATTTAACTACGAAAACTATCAGAGATTCAACTTAGATGAAATTCAGGTTCATGAATATTTCTCTTAGCAAGGATATAGCCAGACAAGAGGTACACAAACTATTGTTTTCTTGTGTAGCATTAGCTTACCTAATCACCTTTATTCAAAGACAAAAGGAATACTTTGTTTGAAGAAAGAGTAATTCAATAACTAATCTTTACACATCTCAAGGCCAAAGTATTTATAGAAGGCAGTATGTAAACATTTACATGTACTTTAACTGATTGAAGAAATTCCAAAAGGTTTATGCAAAATGAAATAAAATTATATATACAAAATATGTAATAGCTTTGTAATATTTGAAGAAATATGGAGACATGAAAGAAGTCTCAAAAATCATATACATCAATGGAGTGGAATTTCTTGAACCTCTAAGGGAGAGTGAGAAGTAGAACAAGTATAATCATGGGTGTAATAACAGTGTTTGATTGAAGCACTGGAAACTAGTTTGGGTTCAAGAAAACAGACGTACACACACATAATGCACTACCCATAGACATAAATAGAAAAAACATTCTATTTTCCCATCTTCTCCAGCATTTTAATCATAACTTGGCTTTGTTGTGAAAGCATCATCATCAACTGTGTTTGTTGTTTTCAAGAAAAAGCAAATATAAAGCTTGTAGCAAGAGATCGAAGTATTGTATGCTGCCCATGCATACGCACCCTTTTGATATTCTAACACGCATGTACATGTAAAGCTTTTATTGAGCCAATAAAATTGAGACTATATCTAATGGAAGATAAAATTTCCTAAGTCAATTCAAGCGGAAGCAAAATGTGGTAAACTGTTAGCACACCTTTGCGAACTCATACTGTTACTGACAAATATCGATAGATTTCTTCCATAAATGTAATGTGTAACTGTTCATTTAAAGTTAAAGATTTAATAAGATGCGGTATGCTTTAACTTTGATTATTCCATGCAACAGTACTTTGTACGTTAAATGAATTTGAATGTAAAGCTTTTATTGAGCCATATGTTATTGAGTACTTACAATACTACAAGGAATCTCGGTTATTTGTTTTAAGGAATTAGAACTGTTAATATACTGAACGCAAAATTTAATCATCAATTTTAAAAATATTTGCTCAATTAAATAATCAACTTTGTTATATGAGTGTTGTAGAGTGACCGTGTCATAATCAGGTATCTCGACCTGTCAAACAAGACTATATCAAGTGATCAAACGAGTTTGTCAAATCATTCCAATCATTCCAATTGGAAGACATAAAAACCGTCTCCCTTTTTGATTTTTTTAGATATATACAGCAAATGTGCGGCACATACCGCTGACCCTTCAAAAGAATAATGTTTCTGACCGACTAAACGGCTGACTGTAATAAGACCGTTGGCTCAAAACCGCTGTGTTAGAGTAGTTATATTATCGAAGCAAAGTTGAATGATTGAACAGTACTGGTTCAAAATCTGAAATAGCCATAAGTATAATAAATACTTTATAAATGAATACTTTATTTAACGTCAACTGCGAAGGAAGTGGTTGCCCATTCCTCCTAGCCAGAGGCTAATGTTTATTAGTATCACCCAACTAGTGGACTATTGCAAATCCAGCATTTTGATTGGCTACGCTACTAGTGGTCTATTAGT
>JAOTRI020123481.1:0-11955 GCA_028564885.2 Zoanthus sanctaehelenae
TAACCAGTCTCCCAGGTTTTAATTAAAGAAAAAACAAGAGTTTTTATAGGGTCACTCTCCTCAACAAAAAGCCATTTTTTCATACGTTTTTTCATGTGTACTCCCGCCTTAAGACCCTGAGTGGTGGTCCGGCCGGGAATCGAACCCGAGCCTCCCGCACAGCAGACTGGCATCTTACCAACTGGGCTAACCAGATGGTGGTTAGCCGTCAGGTCACGTTACGTCATGTTAGAATAGAAAAAAAAATTTTAAATTTGAAAAAAGCGACAAAACAAGTCAACGTAAAATAATGTGTATTATCAAAACGAAATAAGAATGATAGAAAACTTATAAACATTTAGTAGAAAAAATTAGATAATGTGAAGCAGAAAAAAATAGAAAATACAACAGTTTTGTTGAATCTAGTTTTCAAATTCGTAGCAACTGATTTCGAATTGATCTTAATATTTGGTGGAAAATAGATGGCAGAAACAAAATTCTTGATAAACAAATTATTATTACAAATCGGTTAGGATAGGAGGAGGTCTTGTGTAACCCCACTTCCTTCTCCCTGTGTAAAATGTATATGAATTTATTTCATTGATCATTGTACAGATGTTCTATGTATCTTTAGCACACATCACCCTTTTAAATGCAAAAAAAAACATGAAATGAATCACCGAGAATAGAAATAACATGTACAATACTGAAGATGATTTATTTTTTCGTGGAAATGAGAGATCTCTAGACAAAGTTACTAGACAGGTTATTTGATTATTTGTGCCCTCTTTAAGTAGCGCCTTTTGGATTTGGTTTTAGGTAATTGCTTTCATTTCGGAGGTCCTACCATTAGCCAAACCTTAACCAAAGCCAATACTTAAAGATATGTTGATACCACAAGAATAAAATAAGTAGTTTAAACCTGCATCCTTACTTATTTTCGTTAGGAAAACCTGTCATTAACACGAACTTAACCAAGCGCGAAGTCCTGGGATATATTGGTAATGCCACAAACATAAAATGCGTTGTATCGAACCCGTTACCAGTGAGATACAATTGGACGAAGAATCTTAACCCTATTCACAATAGTGATAACATAAGGATGTACAAGGACAGTTTGATTGTTACGCCGCTCACTCTAGACGACTTTGGCGTGTATGTCTGTCACGTAACTAACATTGCAGGATATGCCAAATACAGTATTACACTTGTTCAAGCTCCAGAAATGGATGATCCCAGTAGGTATTTTTTAAAAAGTTAACAAACGTTTTCGCTTGTATTAACTGAATACGGACTGTATTTGTCCAAAATGCCATTAAACACAATGTCAACCTTACTGGTTCGAAGTTAGGGCAACAATTCGATTGCAGCCTGCGAGTCTTTAACTGGAGCCTCATGATGATTTGTGCGTCTATGCATATCGCACGCATTCTCTAACTTGGGTGTTTCTATTAGGAGCCTGATGAAGACTGCAGCCCACAATTCTTTATTAGGCACTTCAGGAAGACTGCAATCTGTGAGTCTTTATCAGTAGCCTGGTAATCATTTGTGGGTTGCAGGATAATATAAGAGTATTAATTTTGTTATAGTTACTATAATAATCGTCATTATGATCAACATCCTCATCATCGTTATCATCATTAGGGACCTTAAGCAACAAGAACGGCGACGCCGACGACAACGGTAGACAACAATAGAAAATACAATAACTGCACGTTGGAATGCAGCAAGCGGAGCACGTGCAAGGAGTTGTCACTTAGATTAAAACTTGAAAATACCTGTTTTGAAGTTGTCGAGACTACGTGGACGTAACAGCAAAAACATTCTTAGTATCTGTTTAGATTCATGGAGAAACATTAAATTGTTTTTCTATTCACCAAGAGAAAAGCAAAAGAATAAAACCCTAATGACCCAAACAAAGAGATAAAAAGTAAACCAAAAAGGAGATTTCATGAAGCCGTCGTCGCTCACGTTCCCGTCCTCGTTGCTTAAGGTCCCTGTTAATATTATCGTCGTCATCATCACCATAATTATCATCATCACCACCATTACCATGACCAACATAATCACCATCATCATTATCACCATCATCATTATCACCAACATCATCATCATCATTATCATCAGCACAAACATTATCAACATCATTATCATCACCATTATCATCATCACCATCATCATCACCATCATTATCATCATTATCTCCATCATTTTTCTCATCACAACCATCGTCGTCATCATTATCACCATTTTCATTGTTAAGATCATTATGATCACCATCATCAGAATTAAAACCCAAGCCATTGTAAACAGCATCATTACTATGAATATCATCATCACAATCGTTATCATTATCATCATTATCACCATTGTTACAACCAAGACCATTGTAAACAGCATCATTACTATGACTGTCATCATCGTAATCATTATCATCATCATCATTGTCATCATCATCATTTATCATAATCACTATTGTTATCACTATCATCACCATCATCAATATTACAACCATTGTAAACAACATTACTTTTACTGTCATCATCACCAAACCCCATTTATCAACATCGTTAACGTTTGAGAAAGCGACCTAAGAGGATATTTAAATTGTATTTGCTGTGAAGAAATGATTGTATTTTTGTCCTTTTTTTTTGTTAGTCTTTTTAATAATAAAATTGTTTATTTTTGTAGGTGCTCGAGTTCCGGCAAGAAGTTCGTCTTTTGGTAACCTTGGTTTGATTTTAGCCATCGTTATCCCTCTTGCAGTAGTAATAATTGTTCTACTTTCTGTAGTTGTTGTTTACTATTCTCGTCGAAACAGTCATTCCTAACAGTGACCTGTTATAATGATTTTTTTTAAAAAGCACTCCACGTGCTTGATTGAACCACCGGGACACTATATTCTTTCATATATAGAGCAAGTATTTCGAGGTTCAAAACCAAGCTCTTTAATCCAATACTTAAAAAAATTTATTGTTTTTAATTATATTTATTTTGTTGCCACAATAAAACAATATAGAATACGTGGCGAAAACCGCCAGGTTTAGAGGCTTTCGTATTAAAACGAAAATCAGTTCAACTGCTAATTGAAGGAATAAAATTGTTTATAGAAAATTGATACATATTCGGTTTCAATGTTTCTAATTGGTTTAGAGTAAAATGTTAACGTAGAAGTTTTGGAACTATCACCGTAACTATAATTTGAGGCAGTGAGTTCCAGATCCACAAAGTGATTTGTTAATTGTTCGTTTGTCCGTCATGCAAATAACCTCCTCGCAGATCTTTTTCTGTCAGTCCAGGGAACTAGGAAGGACAGGCACAAAAACGTCTGCGAGTAGGCTAGCATGGACATTTTTATGTCTGTCCAGGAACTAGGAATGACTGACACGAAAACGTCCGCGAGTAAGCTAGCATGGAAAAGGATCAGGTAACTGATTTGAATTATTTTTTGGTTGACAGTTTTAGAGAGTAATCCAAAATTGTTTGTTGCCTGTTTGCAAAAATCTGATTATGGTACATTTTGAAAGCAAGAAGTTAATGGTTTCTTTTTTTCTTGAAACGTTGTTAATACCGTAGAAAGAAAATCGGATTTAAGTACTTGAAGATTCATTCATTAAAGTAGCTTCAGTAAAAGAGGTTATTCACCGCTGCAAAACTAATTAGGCCTGGCTTTTTCTAGCAACGCAAGCACAAGCGTAAGTTAATTTCGCCAAGTCCGAAAACGGACATAAATAATCACAGACAAAAGAATCATAATGCAAAATCTCTACTAGTTACAGATCTTTGCTAAATTGACTATAATCATTCTTTATTCAACTTCCAGCCCCATTGACTAACAATTTGATTCCTCGTTGAAAGTCGAATTATTACAACTTAGCACATGTGGCGCTCGTTTGAAAATTGATAAAGTTTAAAGTTAGGCTGACGTAGTAGTCATCAATTGTACCTGCCACATCCTAAACAAGAATACAGACAAGTGAAGGTAGAACACAGATAGCGTATATAAACATTTTGTTATGCATCGCATACGACTGCACAATTTGCATTGTTTTACGATTGCACGATCGTAAAACAGAGCATTTTAAGACTCTAACAAAAAAAAGATCCTCACTTCGCTATTAATCATCATATATATACCACCGGACACAACATCAAGTGGGACAATAGACCAGTTTCGCATTCCTAAATGCCGCTGATTTAAATGACTGCAGATTCCTTACATATTCAAAAACATTAGTGTGAGTGAGCGACAGGTCACACCTTCAACAATACACCCAGCTGTGAGAAGTGTAAGACTACATTGGCATTTAGATATACTTGACTTCATATTGAGGCTAACACAGTGAAAAAGGAATCTGCAGTCAATGGAATTAGCGGCAACTAGGAATGCGAAACTTGTCTATTTTGACATAATCGCAACCGGCAAGACTGATTCTCATTGCAGAATAAAAAAAACCTTGTTAATCCAGGATATCAAGTTAAGCCCGCTATGAATTCGAACGTGGCCAGTGAGAAGTTGTCACTATGTAAGTAACAATCAAGCATTGTCGTTTCTTTCTTTTTATTGGTTAATTAATTTAGTACCCAGTTCTTTTTATTTCTTTTAAAACAACCACTTTTTTTAAAATTAACTGTCACTTTTGAAATGTTTATAGAGTAGCAAACGAAACGTCAAGTTATAAAATGCAATATCTGTGTTCTTTTGATAAAATCTCGATGACCGAAAAAAAAGAGTCTTTATAAAGTGAAGGTAGCTTTACTTATTTTTCTTCTCGTTTGCTCACAACATTTCTCTAAAATATCCCGTATCCAAACTCCAGTAAATAAATAGGCTAATTTTAATTTCTGCAAGAATTAAGAGCGACAACGATATCGACAAGGGATAAGCAGAGCTTTGAAAGTGCAGGCGAAAAACTGAAGAAGTATTACTGCGGAAGTCATACAACACCATTTGCTGAAAATCTGTAGTTCCTAAAACAATATTCTATTGCTAACCGCAAAACCCAAAAATGTTTGATTTTGACACACAGCATCTTTCAGTAGTTTAGTCTTTTCCTGTTTTTCCCATGTGGTGCTGAATATAAATCGTTGTTTTGTTCTTGTGATTTTGTAAATCCCCTGAAGAAGGTTCGGAAATATAATGAAATAATTTACAAAACCTGAAGTCAGGGCGCTGCTCTCTTGTTCATATTTAAAACAATATATTGTTCTAAAATAGAAACCACGTGAGTGAATCATAACTGCATTCTGTGATTGCCCGTATCGAAATCAGAAATTACGTGTCAAATAAGCTCTTGTAACTATTAAGTGGTAAAAGAGTTTTCGAAAGCATTCCATTTATACCAATTGAAAGACGCATAAAAAATCTCAGATTCTCTTTTCTGTTTATGCCAACTTTTAGATAAACGCAGCGCATGCTCGGCACATGCCGCTGACCTTAAAACGGATTAGTTTTTCCTGCTACCTTTGGTCGCCCGTAATTAATTTTCGTACGTTTGCAAAGTTTTATAATTCTCTCGTAAACACACAAAATTAAATATTGCAAGAACTGGTTGTAATCCGCGCTGCATAATAAACGAGCGAGTTTTTTGATTCGTATCTACGACTGAGTTTAAATCGTACAGAGCATTGCAATGCTGTAATATGTTTATGTCACAGGTACTGAGATTTCTTTTTGTACAAGTGTAGAAACAAATTTATTTCGCACAAACGAGGCAATGAAAAGTGCAAAATAGTTTCAATGTATAACGTAAAATCGCTCAACAAAAAAACAAGAAGAGAGAAACAATCTCTATACACAAAAACTACTGATTATAAAACCTATTGAAAGCTGAGGAAGCAAAAAAGAAAACAAAAAAAGGTACAAACCTTTCCTCAGAGATTTTTCAAAGCACGCGGATCTTTAAGTGCAGTGCCGTTGTTGTCGCAATCACAGTGAATTCAAATTGTTGTTTTCCTTAACAAAGCCATTTTTTGGTTCACAATAACCATCCAAGAACCATATGGATGCTTTGAGATGTAAATGAGCAAACGGCCGAGAGACTAATGAAGTATCATACCACGATTGTTTTCAGATCATTTTGTAAGCATTAATTAGCATGCTCATCAGTTGAAATACATATATCACAAGAGGATTGCTATGAAAGTGAAAAATTTTTGACTTGTCTTCGCCTCTTGCACACTGCCGCAAGTTATTTGATATTGTGTTGTTAAACTGCACTAATCGTGCGTAGTTTTGTTGGCTGGAAAACTTTTATTGAGAAGAGTAAAAAAAGACGTCTTTTTCTAATAGACGTTTCTTGGCTATAAGCGCTCCCCCTAAAACCATTAAAACTAAAAAAGCTTACTAAAAGATTATCAGTGTTGCGTTAACTAAACTAAACACAACTAAAAGGTACTTTATGAGATAGATTGGTTTTTATGAACACTCCATAACATCCGCTTTATGAACGTCACTTTATTTTTTACCCAGCCATCTCCTACGACGGTGACGTCTCCAAAATGGATTTGCGTTTCTCTTCTCAGGCACTTCTGCATCTGCGTGAAATATTTTATTTATTAGTAGAGTTAAAACCTTATCAATGAAGGCCTTTTTAGCAACAAATCGCATAATAACAAAAAGATTACAAGACACGACGACAATTGGTTCTGTTCATGAGGTTCCAGTTCAGTGCAAATTGTGTTCACTTTTACAAAAGAATCTCACTAGAATCTACTTTGAATCTCATTATTTGACCACAACATGCTAGCTATTGTGTTATATCCTCGCGGGATATAGTGACGATGACATAGAGCAAATTGATTAAGTATAATGCAAACGGAGATAAAGATTGCTATATATGACAATTGCATTAGCTATAGATATTTAGAATTTCTTATAAACTAAATACTTTCTTGAAGGAGGCTTTTTGACAATGAATTGACAAACATATACGATAGTTATTGGCTGAAACTAAACCGGCGTCTTCGCTCTTCGTCAGATCTCCATTATCCATTTTCTCAGATCCCGAAAAATTCTCTCCACGTTATTATCATGGATCTAGGTTTTTATTCCATTTCCCACATCCCTGGTCCTTTCCCAACCGAACGCCCCCTTAAGCCGTCTTCTATCGTTAACTACCCCCCTCCCCTTCCCTCCTGAATTATCAGCGGTAGAAATTACAAAAGCAATGATCACCGCAGGTAAATGTCTCTGTTATTAAGCATAATAGTTTGTGTATCAAAGTTGATTTTATTTTAATAACCATGCATGTGCGAAAAGAGAAAAATTTTTATTTCCAAAAATTGATTATATCCCAAAGTATAATTATCATTGTTATTATAAATATAAATACTCTTTCTATTCGCTATTATTACTGCTACTATCCTAGTTCAGAGTCGCGTATTCCTTTCAAAACGTGCGTGGCAAATTGTACATTAAATTATTTCTCGCTTTTATCCTCTTCATCATCGTCTTCATCTTATTCTTCTACTTCTGTAAAATAAAAATGACACGAGTATATGTTTATTGTAATAAAGCCATTGAAAATTGATTTTCCTTATATCTCGTGCAAGTTATTAAGATAAGGGAACTCTTCATCTTTCATTATTTAAAATCAATTATTATTACTAAGTATGATCATCTTTAGAAAAAAAGTGTCTATGTTTAATTGCCGCCGCAGGGGAGGTAAAAACCCAAGGTGGCATAATGAACAGCCCCTGCACATATGTAAAGAAAGAAATAGAAAAATAAAAATATCTATATATACCTGGAACAAAATCAGAAACTTTCAGATTACCCGGTACCACCCCGCGCGCCTAGAAATTACCCAAGATCACCCTGCGCGCCTGCTTTCTCGTTGTTGTCCTCGCTATAGGATCATAGATCGGCTCCAGTGGCTTGTGGTCGGTCTCGAGATCAAATTTCATTCCATATACATTCGCATGTAGCCTCTCACATGACCATACAAGGCCAAGCGCCTCCTTCTCTGTCTGAGAATACCACCGTTCACATTCTCATAGGCTGCGACAAGCATAATGGACTAGTACCCAGACTTTCTCCTGTTTCTGGAGCAGGACACAATCAAGTCCAACCGGGCTGGCGTCCGACACGACCTTGGTGGGTGCATTCTTGTCGAAGTAAGCTAGCTTTCCCGCATCTGCTATCAGATTTGGATTCCCTAATCTGAAACCAGTACTCAAACCAGAAATACTATATTTGGGTTTAATTTGTCAATTTTTTGAGTTACTGTGAGGGATTTGTGTTGTATTGTAATTATGGCTACATTCTGTTACAGTGAATAATTTTTAGTACTCCACCCCCCTGCTTATTAGGTTTATAAAAATTTTGATATCTCCTGCTGTTAATTCGGCACCTAGTTACAATAATGTTAAACAATAAGCAGTTTAACTTGAATGCAACTTTTTCCAATGTTACAGAAAGTACTAGTATTTTTTTTCTAGACCTAATTCTATCAGGGTGCACCATACAAACTGTCAGATGGAACACGTAAAATTTCAACACCTGACAGCCACTGACACAAAACTAAAACATTCATTGCTCAAAGAACCACAGACCAAAATTCTTTGTGCAATGAATGTTGTGGTTCTAAAGTAAAATGCAAATGAATGACACAAATATCAAATAGATGACACAAACTTTTATGGCAGGCAGCACAACGGAATCATGTAGTACATGATTGTTTGCAATATATTTAATAGTTTATTACAATATAATGCATAAATTTGCTAAACGCAGTTTATGGTGTTTGATATTAAAAACTGTTGCACCAAAGAGTCATCATTTGAATTGATTTATCCTAAAAAACTCATGCAGTACTTTCCAACTATCTCTTTCCAAAAGACCAATGCATATAAGTAAGGGTCCTACTGAAATTCCTTACATTTTAAATTTCTTATTAATTTTTATGAAAAATATACAGTGTGATCTATACCCTGAAGTACAAACAATTCAAGTGTGCAGCATCTTCATTTAGTTTTTTAGTGTATTATTTTAATTTAGCTTATCAGTGCGTCTTAGTATTGAATAGAAAAAAGTGCATAGATGTTTGTACTCAAGTACAAACACATAATGGCAACATAAAAATTATGAATACGAATTCAAAAATATTTTGTGAGGAAGACTTCCATAACACTTAACAGAGTTTTGAGTTATTGTTAATTAAAATTGCAACAATTTACATAAACTATGTAATTACTTAATTAACTACCAAAATAAAAAAACATGATCCTGACATAGCAATGCCCTGACTTTTATAAATTTAAATGCTTAAACTCGATTAAAATTACCTTGTGACCTGTGATTGCATCCCATTGTTTGAAGGTAATGCTTGAATGTCTTTTGTGACCTGTGATTGCATCCCATTGTTTGAAGGTAATACTTGAATGTCTTTTGGGAGACTACGATTCCGAGACAGCCTTGGATACCGGTCTCCCCTACGGCTTGTTTTGGACTCGTACTAAGTGGTTGCTGTGCAGGCTCAGGCAAAGTGGTCAGGTCACCGGCATTTGCTACAAATTTTCCCAGTCGCTGGGCATATTTTCCATGAGTGGTTCCCCCCCCCCCTTCTCGGGGTCACCACAGCACTGGTACGGATTTGGGTCACGTTGAGGCTGCTGCCGGTTGATTTTCCAGTTTACTTGTCCTTCCAATTCTTTGGCCGAGTTTCCGATGAGCTTGCTTACCTTTTGTGTCGCTTCTAATGCTTTTGCTTCAACCACAACTTCAAGCATGGCTTTGGGAGAGTTCTGTCCTTAACGTCTCTTCATGTAGTCCAAAGTGGAATTTGTCGCGGCACATCTTGTCACCGAGGGCGGCATATTTGCAGAGATTGCCAGCTTGTCGCACTCTTACTTCCCAGTCTTGTACTGATTCGTGTGGGGTCTTCCAAAATTTATATCTGTCTGACGTTAAAGAGCTCCCAGCTAAGCCAGTGTAGTGTAGTTTTAATTTTTCCATCCATACCCACGGCTTAATCTTGTCGGTTTGTGGAATCTGGGGTTCGATTGTGTAGCGTATAACTTGCAAAGCTTCGTCAGGCATTGCTGATCGTAAATCTGAGATTTCAATCAAAGGTTTTTTATAGCGTTTAGTTTTGTCAGTTTGGGGATCTTTTTCTAAGTTTCTATAATAGGCCTGAATGCAGTAGTCATTGAATCTAATTTCAAAGTTCTTAAACTTCTTAGACATGTTCCCCGCCAACTTGAATTCCGGGCGTTTTGGGTGAGCCATTTCGACGATGTTCAAAACTTTCACAGCGAAAAGAAAACCAACTTTCCCAGCAAAAAAGAAAATCAGAAAAACCAAGGCAATCGCTAGGACACACTCACCTATCTGTCTTCTGACACCAAGTTGTCCTATCAGTGTCCGACAAACATATGAACTCCCAACTAATCCGCCATATGGGATTTTGCCATGTGTTCCACTGAGTTAGGTGTAGGAGGAGAGGTCGCTGATCAACAAAGTTATGACGGTCAAAACAAATGTTTTTTGTCACTACCTCTTAAAGCTCACTGGAATCCCTTATTTCCAAGGCTTTTCCCTTAACCATTTCTTTTTGCAGAAACCTTAAAATTTCTATCGGATCAACAAGAGACTGCTTTTGGATTTCTTTCACCAAGCAATTAATATCATTCCCACTAAGATTAGGACGCTGATTTTCAGGTGTTAAAATGGAAAGCTGCTCTTTTTCCTGCTTGTTTTCTTGCTTTGCAAGAGGATTGTGTGTCATTCTAGGTTTCTTGTTCTCTCCAAAGCCAAAGATTGGATTATTGAACTCCTCATCTGTTTCATCCTCTATGCCATCATCTTTTGCATCATCTACAATCACTATTGACTTTTTCCCTGGTCTTTCGTCATTCTTTTCTTGGTAGACAAATTTGAAACCTTGCTTTACTTTTAGATAAAGCAGGCCCTGTCCTGCCAGTTTCTTTACTACAGGATAGTTGTATTCAGCTCCAGGGCACAGTTGAGAACATCTTACATGCTTGTACCGAACTTTGGCAAATTCAAAGTTTTTCTTTCCAAGCAGAGGCAGTTTATTACTGAGAGACTCTGTAATGGTTGACCTGATAGCATTTTCATCATCATCTTCCCTCAGCATCACCATTCCCATGGCCGCGACCGAATTCCATTTTAAGTAAAAAGGTTCATCATCTTCGTCAAAACACTTCATTATGGCAAATTCGAGCAGTTTTTTTTACCATCACTTTTGCTGGCTGAGAAGATCTACGAGATGTACTTGGTACCTAGTAAGGATTTGCAGCCCTCGGTCTTTCATTACGATTAAGCTGTCTGTAGCTTTGTCTTAACATGCTTGTAGCTCGACGGAGTGTTTCTTGAATATTACTCTGACTTTGTTGGCCCCCACTAGTCTCTGGTTTTAAAAGCATTGAAGCCTTTCCAACATTTTGGCAACGCGATTTATGCTTTCCATCTTTGTTCCAGCACATCAAAGAAACGCAGAAAATAGCGGAAAAAAACTGGGTAAAAAGTGGGAATTTTCAAGAGCCCAGATACTATTTCAGCTCAATTGATCGCTCACACTTGGCCGAGCCCGTCCCAGGAATATTAAATGAAAATTACAAGTTTAAAATAACAATGATATGTGTTGTATATACAAATAAATTAAAATAGTAGTATAACCTTGGGAATAGTGAGTTGAACGTTGCGAAATCGCAGTTGCGAAATCTGTCAGTGTCAGTGTAGCGAGAAAGCTCGTCTCCTGAGTGATATTACAGCATGCAAGTTAAAATATTTGTTTTATAAAAAGTTTGGGAGTGAAAGAGGTTTTTATAGATAAAAAATATATCTAAGGTTTAAATATTTGATCGGTAGATTAAACATTTTTTCTTTTTGGTTTAAAAGTTTGTCGTTGGATCTTTTAAACCGGTTTTAAGGAAGAACTAGACGCGTACACACGCGTTTACTCGGGCTACATAATGCTTGGATTCATAATTATGTTCTAAATTTAATTT
>JAOTRI020123492.1:0-11954 GCA_028564885.2 Zoanthus sanctaehelenae
AATTTCTAGCTTAAAAACCTAAGCTTCCAGTGTTACTGCACTAATACAACAAAATACAATACATTACTTTATTGAACACTTCTCAACGGGGCTTTTCAGTGACGTAACAATGTAAATACTCAGTTGAAAAACATGTTAAATTAGCAATAAAAAATAATACAGTAGCTGCCAAATAAAAATGAAAATTTATTAAAATTCCTAAAAATATAATAAAAATTAACTATTTAAAAATTATTTTAAAAGGTGCTTTGTCAAATTACTTTTAATACTTGCGACGTTGTTACGCAATTCCAAATTAGTTGGCAAATTGTTCCATATATTTACTACACGTTAAGAAAAAGATCTTTGACCTGTTGTGGTCTTAAAAAGAGGATGTTTAACAAATGGGAGTTTCTGGTGTTCCTTTTGCTAACATCCCCTCTACTAATAAACTTACTACATAAATAGTTCGACGAAGGTCAGTCATACATTCAAAAGCAAGTATTGCATCACGATACAATAGATATGCACTTACATCTAGGAATGTTTAGACTAGATTGCCGCAAAGTGGGCATTACCACACATACTAAATTAAAATCTCACCTCAGGTGCGATGTAGTCAGGAGTGCCACAAAAAGTTGTTGTCTTATGCTCAGCCAGTATGTTCTCTTTGCACATTCCAAAGTCAGCTATTTTGACATGGCCATCTTTATCAATCAAAATGTTATCCAGTTTCAGATCTCTAAGAATAGAAAATAAACGAAATTTATCCCACCCGTGTTCATCACACGCATTAAAACCTACATTTACAATGTGTAGGTAGACTACAGAATATGTTATTATTTCTTCATTTCGCCTATTACGAACATCATTATGAAAGGTAACTTGTTTACGATTCCTATCAGAAAGTCGTGAATCTTTTCCTTCTGCCTTTCTCAGTCCACCACCTGGTTATCAGATAGTTGGTAAGGTGTCAGTTTATCGAGCAGGAGTCCTGGGCACGACTTTATGCAAGTTTGTTCCGAAATGCTGAATCAATGTGTATCCATTTTAGAACATCTAGTAACAGAATGCAAGTTGATAAAACGATGCGTACAGAACGTTTAGGGACTGTCAACGAAGATGATGAGTGACTAACTCACGCTCAAACTTGAAGATTTAACAGTTGACATTGCTGTTGCTAAATGCATTTCCATCGAGCAGTCGTATAAAGATGTTGAAATTATGCATGGGGGAATGAAGTAAACCCCAGTACATAAGCTGAACAAGAGTAAATTTAAGCCTAATCAAAGGTATCCTGTGATAAGCCCGTGGAGAAAGTATAAAACTCTGTCAGGGAGCTGTTGTATATATACTAATAATAATCAAAGGTATCCTGTGGTAAGCTCGTTGAGTAAGAAACTGTGTCAGGGAGCTGTTGTATATATACTACTAATAATCAAAGGTATCCTGTGGTAAGCTCGTGGAGTAAGTAAGATACTGTGTCAGGGAATTGTTGTATATATACTAACAATAATCAAGGTATCCTGTGGTAAGCTCGTATATAGTAACTAAGATACTGTGTCATGGAGCTGTTGTGTCTTTACTGTCAGTGTTAATTGATAATTATGCTGTACGCGTGATCAACCACATGTGCTGGTTTGCCGAAGTAATGTATCGAACACCGAAATTTCACGTGAAATATCGAACGTCTTCAGTTCATTGAGCCGAATAAGAACATTCTTAACGACTATTTATCGAATGCATGAATACGCCTGTCGAACGTGAGAGGATCGGAAATCGATTACAAATTTTTTATTGTGTACACCTGGCATTCGGATTTCTTAACTATTCCGATGCTGACGTTTCAGACTGGTTGAGATTCTTTGTTCCCCTAAGAGTTTAATGGCATACAATATATAGTGTACGCAAAATAAAATTTACAACCCCAGAAGGAAGGCACCGAGTTAACCAGGGGAAAAAAATAGAACTTCCGTTTAGCAGAAGAGTCTAACAAAAATGCACACACGCGTTCCTGCCACACAGAGGGAACTGAGGGAAGACGCTTTGTTGATCGTCCTTTCTGGGACAGGACATGTTATTGAATGAAAACTATCACTGTCTCCAACTCTGAACAGCTGAGTTTAGTGACGAACTTAAGGGTGTAATGCCATGCTATAGGCTAATTCATCGCTACCAAAGAAAATGCCTAGGGACTTGGTGAAAGAGAAGGGACATTTAAATTATCAAGAACAGTCAGAGATGCTCACCAGTGATTGAGCCAAATTAGGTTTAAAACACATGTCCAAGAAACGCATGGCCCCAGACACCCTCTTATACAACTTATGAAAATGAATAACATATAAGGCTTCAACGAGAACAAGAAATTACTGATAAAACAAGAAACGTCTGAGACACTCCACGCGTTTAACAAGCAGAATAGGGGAGTCACACACCACGAGTAGCAGAGTTGGTATGGCTGTTTTAGGCCAGGACTCTTGCGAACAAGACATACAATAAAGAAGAACTTAAAAGAACCCCAAAGAATCCCTCTGGATAGCGATAATGAAAACAAAATGAATTGGATAGCAATAACTGCACATGCGCAGTTTGAGCAGAAGGTCTCCATCAGGTGACAAAAAAAATTTATAGCCCATTCTTTAAGGGCAGCCATCAAAAAAGGTCACTCTACATGATCAAAAGCCTTCTGATGTTTTGAAAACAGAACGGCCGCCGAGAATTCAGAAACCTTACAATAATGACAACATTTTACCACATATGAACCTCCCTAGAACAATACAGGTATGATCAATGAATGTAATTGAGCTAATAATGCGTAATAAGTATTGGGAAGTAGAGCAAAAAAGATCTTACAGACAATAAAGAACTGGGATGCCAGCTGGAGCAATTAGTACACGTCCTTTCTTATGCGTTTTTGTGATACGCTTAAGCAAAAGGTGACAAAAAACGCCTTGCGAAAATGTTCGAATCGAAAACAAACACCATTAACTAAACCTTTAAAGTAGTTTAGAATATTCTCTTGAAGCAGCGGACCTTTTCAGAAAGCCGTCTCCTTAGAGAACAGGCAAACTGATAAGTGTTGAGGTAAATTTAAATGTAAGGAAATGTAAAATTCCCGAAGAGTGCTTCACGTATTAGGAGATGACAAGGTGAGACCAGTGGAAAACTCTACAGAAAGAATAACATGATTCAAGGCGCAATCGCGCTTGATAAAAAATATGAGAATAACGTCATTTTCTTTGACCTATTTTACACACTGGCTGAAGCTGTATCACCCCAGAAAGCAAAAACAAAAAAATCAAGTTAATGTTGGTGAGCTAAAACTGTATTTTAATGAAAACGAGTATTATGACAAACGTTGAAGCAAAGGTTTGGAAAAGGGGAGATGGATAAAACCATGGGAGGGGATTTAGCAATTTTGTTTATATTTTTATTTTTTTTTGTTTTCTTTTTTAACAGCAAAGCATGAACAAACTTTGTCCGTGGATTATTTAATAAAAGACTTCAAAGAACCAAAAGCATGAACTTCTGTCTCTCAAAAAAAAACAAAAGCTAATCCTTTCCTTACTTCAAGAAAACATCTAAAATGACTTTTATGGAATATTGATTGGAAAAGTTTGGATTGGATCCCAGGCAGAAGAGCTAGAGGAAGCAATAAAAAAGAAAAATTTGAAATTAGTGTTTAAGAAAGTTAAAATCTTGACTAGTAAAATGTCCAACAGCCCGTCTCCGGTAAATGACGGCAACATTATATTCGACCAGAAACGATGGGCTAAATACTTCAATGAGCTTCTCAATGGAAAGAACAGGATATTGAATACCTTTTTGACCTAAAGTGCAGCGAAATAGGGAAAGCAGGTGGTATCGATGAAATTGCTGGAGAGATGTTAAAGGCAAGACTCAAACATATGATCGAAAGGCTACTGATAAAATGCACCGCAGTTTGGAAGAACGAGAAAATATCCCATGACTGGAAAAAAGGCAGTATGACTATGACTATGACTATGACTATGATTATGACTATGACTATGAGTGTCACTGTGACTGTGACTGTGATTGTGACTGTGACTGTGACTGTGACTGTGACTGTGACTAAGACTGTGACTGTGACTGTGACTGTGACTGTGACTATGACTGTAACTGTGACTATGACTGTGACTGTGACTATGACTATGAGTGTGACTGTGACTGTGACTGTGACTGTAACTGTGACTGTGACTGTGACTGTGACTGTGACTGTGACTGTGACTGTGACTGTGACTATGACTATGACTGTGACAGTGGCTATGACTATGACTATGACTGTGACTGTGACTGTGATTATGACTATGACTGTGACTGTGGCTATGACTGTGACTGTGACTGTGACTATAATACAGAAATAAACAAGGTTTATGATTGGCCAAAATAACGCTGGGTTAAGCTTTATTTTTGATTGGTTCAAAAATCTGTGTCCTCTTTACGAGGTAAAAGCCTTCAAGAAAATGCTTGATACTGTCGTCAATTATGAGTTTTTCAGCGGTGTGATATGACGTAGGTTACAATATTCAGCCGCATAAATATTTTGACCTTTTTTGGGCAAAAATTGTCTTAAAAAGTTTTAAACATCCTAATACAGTAACCTACGTCATAAACAACCGCTGACATCACACATTGAGCCGCCGGTCAAATTTTGTCTATTCGTTGCAAAACATCAAATTATTTTTAACTGCTCGGCTAGAAGCAAGAAGTGCTTTTATCTCATCTTTTTGTATTTTTTTTATGTATTCTTATTCCATATAGCTTTTTAATATGTTTGTAATAACTTTTATATTATTTATAAATATGTAAAGATTTTTAAATTTATAGTAACCTAGTTTTGTGGCTTAGAAGAGCCACCCAGTGGAAAGCCATTAAACCATTTTTATTATTATTATTATTATTATTATTATTATTATTATTATTATTATTAGAAGCTTAAAAAACTTCATAGAATTGTTCTACTATGGCTAAAGTTTCAAATGATGAAAAATTGATTTTATTGTTCAGTTCTCCTGTAATCTCTTTAAAGCTCTTCGATAGGGCGGACGTGGTTGGGGCAGTTGGTAAGATCTCTGCTTTCAAACAAGGTCCTCAGTTCAATTCCGGCACTTTGCCGAGATTCGAATATTAGTGTGACCTTCTTTCAGTTCCGCCTAAGCTAACTCGGCTATCCATCCTTCCGGTGTAGGTAAATGATTACCAGCGATTGCTGGGAGCTAACCTGCGATGGATTAGTGTCCCGTCCAGGGGTAGTCAAAGGCTCTCATCCGCTTAACACTACAGAAACCGGAGATAAAGGTCAGCCCCCTGAGCCACTGGCTCGTGTAAGGATTTATCTTTTAGCTCCTCGATACCACGGTCAATATAAGAATAATAATTGAATGATTCCCAAATTTGGTCCAGAATATAATTTCGTATGAATGAAAAAAATCATTAATGAGTAACGGAGCCAAAACCAATTGTAGAATTGCACGTAATTTAGGTATCCTGCTGATGAACAATAACCGTTTTGGTGTTATTTGGTTTTATTTATTTTTTGAACAGTATATTATAGTTATGTCAGTTCAGGTATTTATTTTAAAAACGGCAACTTCATGTCATTGATATTTCAGAAACTAAGAATTTTAGAAGAGTATTTCAACCTAAAATAGGCCTCGGCCTGAAAAACAATAATCTTGTAAAAAACGAGTGTAACACATAAAAAATTGGCTGATTTGGAAATAGAGATCGATTGTGAGGCTGTTCGCAACACAAAATACCATATCATGTGATTCATTTCGACCAACTGTGCGCATGCGCGTGTGAATTTCGGATAGAAGTAAAACTGTATACCAAATATACTCCAGCGATGAGCGTATGTTTCAACGAGTTCACTTGTTATTTATTTCACCAGGTTATTTTTTAAACCAGTTTTGGATTTTCTGTAGAAAGTATAAATATATTGAATATTCTTTGTTTCGAAACTTATAATAATTAATAAATCGAATTGCTCCAGTAAGCAGCAAAAGCAAAAGCAAGCCAAGTTTTCAACCAGAATAACCATGGTAACAAAGCAAAACAGGTGACGCCAACTGACAGCATTGATATTATCTGCTTTCGTTTTGACAAAAATTGTCAATAGCGACAAGTTGTTAGACGTGGGGCAAATTAGTCCTTGGCAAAAGGGTTTTCCGGGAAAAAAAGTGAATTTATAGTTATTAGTTAAATTAATGCGGTTGCACAAATATAACGCAATCTTTAGAATTATTTTCAACCCTTTGCTTTTCGGAACACTTTTGCAGTATCATCTTAAAAACTAGCCATCCCACAATTTGCAGACATTTGCGTAATTGTTGCTCAGTCTATAAACCCATACACTTTAAAATGGTTGAGTCGTCCTTAAAAGTGGAATTTCAACGTGAGAACAGACAGATAAGGATTTATTGTTCAGCGCTTTCAACTCATTGAGAACCGTTTAAACCAATTCTAAAACGTACGATTTATATATTATGAAATAATTAGCACTACTATATGCTATTTTCATTCTTTTCTAATCTCCGAATAAAAAATGTCGCAGTTGTTTTTAGATTAAACTCTTCGGCAAGGCTTGAATCTCCGCCCAAATCTAATATCAAAGAACAACATAAAATGATTTCAAATGGTTGCTATATTTCTTTAATTTGATATCTTAAAGAATATTTTTTTCCGTTGTTGATTTAAAGTTAACTGATTTTTGGGGAATCTACACAACCGCAAAAAAATACTGTTCAGCTTATTTCATAAAAACCTCGTAAAAGACTACAAAGTTTATGATAAAAAGAAAGTTACTATATGAAAACTAGTTTTAAATGATCGTTTGCGATGCTATACTACAAAAAACACTCCTGCATCAATACTGACGAAGAATATATAATAGGCCGAATGTTCACTGGTCGTTTTTTCACAAAGGCAATTGTGCTAAGCAAAACTATTAAAGGAAAATGATATTTCGAGACGAGAAATGAGATTTTGTTTTGCAGTTTAATCATACAACTGGGTGAAAATAATTGTAACAGTTATCTTATTTGCTTTGACATAGCTTGAATAAGCAGATGGGGGGGGAGGGGGTAATTTCTCTTTTTGCCGGTATAATTAAGATTTTTGAAGCAAATGCTTTCGGTGAAATCTACGGAGCCCAAAATAAAATATACATATCTTTTTATACAGTTCTAACTTCAAAACAAAATCAAGTTTTAATTACGATGGCCGTATATATCGAGCACTATATATCTTGTTTGTTCAACGAAACGCCATCATTGAAGTTACTGACACTGAGGTGATCGATTCAGCTACTTTCAATGCTGAATGCGTGGTATTATAATACGATATGATATAAATTGTCAATGTGATTCTTTTTCATTTCTAATAAATGTCACAGTCCCATTAACAATTTTATTGATAAAAAAAAGCTTCAAATATTAAAATGAGAATTTTATCCGATTTAACAACAAATTAAAAAACAGAGAAAAGTATAAAAACCCACAATTTACAATTTCAGCATATATTCGTGTTAACACGGAAACCAAATTTCTGTTTGGAAGATTTCTTTATTTTTAGCTTTAACCGTTATGATATTGTATCTAATTTTTGAGTAACAACATCCAATTGCAAAGTTTTATTAGCTTTCCTAGCAGAAACAGATCTCTTTGTAACAATGCTAACACTCTGATAGAATGGTATTCGGATCATAAACAAGCAATATTTAAAAAAACAGAAAGGTGTAATTGTATATCTATATGTAACTTACATATTCACTAAGCAGTTTAAAATCATTTTAATACACTGCAAGTTTTTGCCATCTGAATTGGGCTATAAATTCTCTTCAGAGAAAGTTTATTGCATGTTTTTTTAAACAAAAATAAAACATTGTCTTCACAACCGATTTAATATATTGATGGTAAAAAACTAATGTTTTTGAAGCCGGAATGATGATGAAATTTCTTACTTAGAATAGAAAGCTAGCTCTCAAAAACACCTAAAATTAAAGTTTCAGTTGTATTTTGTAATAATTCAATGTTATAGATTGTTCCTAGCATTATCCAACGTTATATCTTTGTTTGTGTTTTTTTTTTAAATTTGCTACAACAGTCAAACATTATAAAAAAGCTTCTTAAAAATAATGGAACGGGATGTTATGCCGAGCACTTTTAGAGCCAATTTCAAAAGAAAAATATTTGGAGGACCTCTTTATCGCTTGACCAAAAATTGCAGCTTTGAAATACTATGAAAAAAAAAACTAAGGAACGTGCAGCTGTTAAAAGAATTTCTTAAAAAATTCATAAATATGTTTCACTCATTATTTCGGATTTTGTAAATACTCTCTACCTTTCTTTTTCATAGCCGCATTTTTACTCTACATATATTTTTTAGAGTATAAACTAAATATAGTCAAAACCAACGCAATTAGTTTTTCTTATCGGAAAGTAAAATTTTGTTAGAAGTTAATGATAGATTTTGCATTAACTTTGCTCAATTGGAAATCTAGTAGTCTCTTTCTGAGTGCCGCAATATCCGTTGATTTTACTACAAGATGACATTTGATCATTAAAGCATTTGCTAATTTTAGAATTTCATCTTTTGCTTATCTACCTACTATATTGTTAACTCACTTACCCTCGGAAATCATTTTGCTTTGAGTGTTGAATTAAACTTTTAAAGTTTGAATTGTGTCTATTATTCTTATCAAAAACAACAGCTGTGAGCCTACTTAGCAGAATCTTTCCAATTTCCCGCTATCAAAATACCGGACGCAATATTAAAGACAAATATTCTTTGTATCGTGAAAGGAAACGATCTCCACTTGTGTTTGTTTGGATGAACTATAAATTGGTTCCTTGAACGCTGCTATTTGCGATTCGAGTTACGAAATTCAGCTAGAAAGAACAAGAGCGTAGCTGATTGAGCAACAAAAAACATGAAGGTCGTTCTCGGGATAATTTACGTTCTTCTTCTTATTTCTTGCTGTCCACGAAATTCCGAATCCTTCACCGCTGGGATCGGCAATATAGGAAAGCGGGAAATCAAGGTAAGGTGCTTTGACTATCATTTTCAAAACTTAAAAACAGCTTTTTTCAAGTGACTGCTAAATCTTCGATCATACTATTCTCCTTCTAACTTTCTAAATCAATATTTACTTTTTCATCAATTCTAGTAGTAAACATAGATTTCTCAGTTTAGGTGAAACTAAAACGATTTTAAAAGTATGATACTAACACAAATATAAAGTTACTTGTACTATCTCAAACTAATTTTTCTTTAGGCTCAAAATCATTTAACAAAAGAAGAAATTGATGATTCGTCTTTAAAACGACTCCGGCAGGAAATACCAATACTGCACAATATATACGAATGGAACACATGACGTTATTTTTAAAAGTTATTTGGATTTATCTTGATCGTGAGGTCATAATTAGGCGCAGATTAATAACTCAAACAACAACAGAGTATGAAGGATCAACTTAAAATGTTATCCAATTGGTTAGTGCATCAGATATAATTCTCATGTTTGGCGCACAATTTATGAAGGAAATCCTTCAGAGTTTGGGATTTAACTTTTTCAAAAACAGTAGCTTTTTCGTTTACCAAATTTAAAAAAAATACATTTATTTATTACTTTTGAAAAATGAAAAAAAAAATGAGAAAATCGTTTTAAAAAAGAGACAGCGAACCGTTTTAAGGTTGGGATTAAAAATGGTAAAAATGGGAAAAAATTGGCAAAAACCATTAAAAATGGGAAAATGTTGTAAAAATGAGGAAAATTTGGGGGAGATGGGACCTTCAAAATATTGCCAAAATTTATACATAGGCTTTACAAATAAAATATTGCAATATTGCAAGCTCACACATCAACCAAAGCCGTGATCTAGAAGATCCGGAGGTTATGTTTTATGCCTTGAGAATAAAACTATACCATCCAATAACATAAATACAGATTTTATTGGTAACTGGCTAATTATAATATATATAATATTATATATTTAAAAATTTAGCAATAAAAATAAACGAAGAGATTTGACGTTCAAAGGCAATTTTCCGACCTGTTCCTCAATTTATCTGTTACTCAGCAAAATTTTCATTCCTTGCTGGGAAAAGTTTGTAAATAAGTGAGTTTTTGCTGGGAATATATTTTCCTACATTTAGAAATTGAATTTATTGGCGATATAACCGATATTTTTTAAAAATCTTCTTAATAGTTGGATAGTTTGGAAAAAAATAGAATGTTAGCAAGGTCCTGGAAACGGGACTGTCGGATGGAAGCGTACCTGGTGCAATGGTAAGCCAGTTAATCCTGTTTTGAGCTTGTTTGACCGTAATGTTTCGTTTCCCGCGCCTTACACTTTATAATCCATTGATTGATTGTTCTCTTCCTACGGTGATTTTTTAAAGTTCAAAATTGATATTATTCTGAAAGAAATACGTCGACGTGCTCTGTTCAACTTTAGAACCACTTGTGGATATTAAAAAACTCGCCGCAGCACTTCTTTCCTGAACTGAAAATTCACGCATGATTCTATAATTGAACAGAGCGCGCGGGTTCGTTTTTTATTCCTATGATAAAAGAAATATATTAAACTAACAATTAATTTTTCAACTTTTTCTAGAACTAAAAAACCCACACATTTCCTTATAGTATATATTTTTGTTTTTTTTAATACTAGAGTCAATTTTTTATATTTATTTAAAGTTTCGTCAAATAAATTCATTTTGAAAATGACATCCAGCAAGACGTCGAAACATCAAATCTCTTCGTTTATTTTTATTGTTATAATCCGCTAATCAACAGATTAATTTGATAACAGAAGTAAATGACCATATAGAGTCAGTCAAGTTTGCTTTGTGGCGGGTTGGTGCAGTTGGTATAAGACCTCCGTTTTCTAACAAGGTCCCCAGTTCGATCCTGGCACTTTGCCGAGATTCGAATATTTGTGTCATCTTCTTTTCCACCTAAGCCAACTCAGCCTTCCATCTTCCCATGGTAGATAAATAAGCACTAACTTTTTTCTGGGAGCTAACCTACAATGGCTAGTGTCCTGTCCTGGGGAAGTAAAAGACTCTTATCTGCTGAACACTGAAATAGGAGATGAGCCCCGGCTCCACTTGGTTCGTAAAGGATTTAGCATTAGCTTGCTTTTAAAATGAAGCCAGATTATACTCATCCCGACTTTACCCTAAAACCTAGCCCTTTTGAATTTATGCAATAAGGCTCAATATAAAAATTGAGTTAAAGTATAAATAGCTGTTATAATATATTGATCTCTGGCTGACACATGTCGATCTCAGTCTGACTCCAAAAGTTTTTAACACCGGAACATTTTTTAACGTTCAATTCTCCGAGACAAGACTGGATCGAGAACGGGGTTTTTGGCGCCACCTTTTTGCCTTAAGCAGTGCGCGCATGCAGGGTAAAAGCGCGCGAAAACAAACTTTGGAGAACTCAGTAGTAAAAAATATGATCGTAAACCTGGATCAAGAATCTGGAGCAAAAGTCAATGTCAAAGTAATTGTAAGTTAATAATTCACCTTATAAAAAGATTTATTGTCACTGATCGTTTTGGTGCTTTGAAGATATAACTTTGAAGACAAAATTTCGTAGTTCTGACAGACCGCCAACACGGGTGCAAAAAGCAGCTTGTAGACCTCCTTGAAAGTCACAATTATTGCATGACGTGTTCAGGTACGCAACATTTGTTGACAGTATACTTAAGATTGGCCTCCGTGACAGCAAGAATGTCTATTGTTTAAGCTCTCTAGTATCAGCGTCTGGCTAGGAAGAATGGGCAACCGCTTCCGTCGCAATTAACGTTAAATGAAGTATTTATTTATTGTTATTAGCTTATTTATACAACTACATGAGAAATGTCAGCAATTTGATTGGCTTAGAGCAGTAGTATTTCAGCTTAATTTGAAATACCTACATGTGAAAATTACTGTTTCCA
>JAOTRI020123503.1:0-11952 GCA_028564885.2 Zoanthus sanctaehelenae
TTTAGGCCAAATCATTCATTTTGTGATACAAGCATAAAACTCGGCATAAATAAACATTAGGTAGCCCGAGTAAACGCGTGTGTACGCGTCTAGTTATAGGTAATTTAAAAGGCTGCTGCTGTATGTTACTCCAAGCTCTGGAAAGCCCTTGACTTTTAGTCGTTGTCCGTGACGTTTTTGTAATAGACAAAAGCGAGAACTAAGCTGTTTGTTAAAATGCTCTGTTTTGAAAACGTTTTGTTGCAACTCAGACAACTGAAATATGCACGAGATTAAAAATATAGGAGCCACGTGATTAGTAAAAAAGAAAATAATGATAACATGGTAAAGTTTTAAGACTGTTTTAATTACAAATGATTCTACACGGCCTTTACTCTCAGTGACAAATGACGACCCTTTTAAATCTCGTGTCGGTGTCGTTCAAACCCAGATTTCTACATGAAAATTGTACCCGTTGGTTTTGTATGTAGAAGATTTCAACCATAAGTTGTCTATTGTGTTGTCCCATGATGGGCATTAGAAACCACTCTGGTGATGGCCTAAAAATAAAGCACTTCCGTGCTCAGTATGTTGTTCCCACTGTTTTGGTAAGCCACAGATTGCAAAACTATCACCATTGCTAGAATAATTTTTTTTTTACTTTTGTAAGGTGTTTTCATAATGATGTGCACTGTTTAGTTTTATAGTTTTATCGGGACAACACGATTCCGTGTTTTCTGTAAAGCCTATTGCCCGCCAAAACAGTTCATGTGATTGTAAAAACAGGAAATAAGACAAAATAAGTTTTGGATGAACTCAAGCAGGAAAGTGAGATTTAAGTAATTTTGGCTTCCGAATTGCGAGTCTGCGAGGAGCAGATAGCAGTGCCTGACACTTGATATATCATAAACGGGACAATAATGAAATTCCTATGGGTCAAAATCTTCAGGGATTATGTCCCGAGGGGGGCAAAACTCGAAGGGGCAAGCGAAGCTCTGAAGGGCAAAATCTCAAAAGAAAAAGCCTCTAGTCGATAAAATCCCAATTAATATTGTAAAGTCCCTAGCGTGCGAAATGCGAAGGGCTATTGTTTTTGAGGTGTATGCATTTGGATTATGTGATGAAATGCACAAGCTTGTGATAAAGATTGTTTTCGCACATTCCCAAGAGACACAAAAGACAATAGACTGCGGCCATGTTGGTGTACAAAATAAAATAAATCAAAACTCTTTGGTTGAGATTACACCAACTTAGCCGCCCTGACGTCAGGTGAAAACAATCATTTGACGCTTTTCATGTAACCATTTCGGAATTCTCTTAACAAAAGATTTTTGATTATTTCTTTTGTATGGCACACCATCATGGCTGCAATCAATCGCAGGAAACCTTACGTAATTATTCAGCTGAGTTCTCTCACTTAAAGCAAAGTTTTGAGTTTTGTTTAGAAACCAATATTCTTTTCAACAAAATTACTTGTAAGCTTAAAATGTTTCTTTATATATAAACAAAAAAACATATGCTGAACGACTCTTCAGGACACTTCACTTAAGAGTTAGAGCTTAAAAGTCAGGAAGACCTTTGCAGCAAAAATTTGAACATTTGTTTTTTCAATCTTTGTTGCAAAATTGCAGAAAATCGTTGAAGTTTTTTTCTGAACGCGTTCTCTATCACAAGCGATTGATGATGTTTTCTGATATTTCGCTATTGTAGGTCCTTTGGCAGCAGAGCACACACCCCTGAAACAGATCCCGTACTCAGATATTAGTGACTTAGCAATGGCTTTGTCAGGTGAGATAAGTAAATTACAACTAACAGCAGCTGCCAAAAATGTATACGTTATATAATTTATATAATTAATCATCTTCAGGTTATGAAAAATGGTTATCACATCTTTTTTGTTGAGGTAAAACTAGCACTCAAGAAACACGTTTAATAAAAAGGACAACATTTCTAAGAAAGCGAGACATGTTTCAATCATTCTCTGATCATCTTCAATTGTGAATGGACTACTTAGTATAAACTGGTTATAAAGTAGGGCTAATAAAATTGATTAAAGTAAGTATAATGGATAATGATAATATTTGAAATTACATTGATTTTATGTACATAAGCTAACTCCTTTACGAGCCTAGTGGCCCATGGGGCCGGCACTTATCTCCGGTATCCATAGTGTTAAGCGGATGAGAATCCTTGTCTTTCCCTGGACGGGACACTAATCCATCGCAGGTTAGTTCCCAGCATTCACTGGTACTAAGTTACCTATCTCAGAAAGATGGTTTAGGCAGAAAAGAAGGTCACACAAATATTCGAGTCACGGTAAATTGCCAGGATCGAACTGGGGACCTTGTGGCTGCAAAGCAGAGATCTTACCAACTGCACCAACGATGTCCGCCCGTATGTACATAAAACAAATTTGGGAAATATAAGTGGTCTTATAAAAAGATTTAGATATTTCTTTTTTGTTTTATCAATATACAGTCAATGGAATTTTAAAGATTATTATACATTGTACTTATTTTAATTAATTCTATTTCTATTATCCCAACTTTATAACCAGCTTATGCTGATTAATCAAGTCACAACTGAAAATGATCAGAAAATGTTTTATTTTCTTAGAAATGGAGTTCTTTTTGATAATTATTTTCATTAAACTCTCCAAACAAATAAATGGAATATTTTTTCCTAGCTGACAAAAAAAGGGAACAGACGGAAGAACTCGTTTCCTTTTTACACACTTTACTTTTTCTGGGTTATTTCCTAATTGCATGAGCATTCTAACGATACCTCACGTCACTTTTCAACGCTTGCAATTACCACTGTTCTTTAGTGAGGAGCAAACGGAGACTTTTGTTCTGAAGGCCACCAGGACAGCGGTAGCTAGGTAGACAAAGGATGAGATGCGGGAGACAGTCACAAGGGACCTATCCGTGTTGTCAGTCACGTTTGAGGAAGCTGTGATGCTGGAAAAGCGTAGACAGTATTGTACAAGAAATATATCGGCGCTATGTGGGCTTATTCCACGAGAGAGTTAGAGAGACAGACTGTGCCATAATGACCATTTCAGTATGGCCTTGTTTAATTGTTTCGATGCCAATCTGATGAAATGCGTTGAGTTTGATTTTATCTGGTCAATTGTTCGATCACACTTTAAGGAAATAAGTATCATTTTCTAAATTCTTGGGTTTCAAGTTTCGGGAAGATGTAACACGAGATTCTTTTGTTTAACTGTGCGTTAAACTGGAACCTTATGAAACCCACCAGTACAAAGTGAACAAAAATCTAAGGAGAAGAAACGTACAAATAGCAGCTCTAAACTTTTTTGTTATTCCTTTTATTGCGACGATTTGCTATTACGATGCAAAGTTTCAACCCTGTTTGAAATCCTAATATAATAATATATACTTTGCATTTTGTGACAGTCGATCATCAGCTGTACCATCTGTTGCGTTGTTCACGAATAAACCACAAGTTTTGTCTATTTCGGGTAGTTGACTTAGTACGATCTGTTTCTACGCAATGTTCCTTTTGAAATCTCCACCTGTGCTAGCTGTCCTTTACTGTATCTTCAGTGTCCATGTTAGGCTTGACTGCTGGCAGTGATGCTGCTGTGTGGTCTGTGTACCTTTTGCTGTAACTTCGACAGCCAGTCTCTCTTCTCTTTTCTTCCTACTCTAAAAGATTTTTTAGCTTAGTTGGGTCATTTGGTACCAAGGCAGATTCTACCATAGGTTAGGTTGTTCTCAGTTTTCGTATGCTGTGTCTTGCGAAAACCATATTAAGTTTACTAGTTATTGCCTTAGACGTTTCAACGTAACGCGAGGGGTTTGTTACAAGTACAATAATCTCCTTTGGTAACTCAAACAGGTTTGTGGCTACGAGCTGCTAAGGAGGTTGTGGGAAAGCACTTGATATTAATGGTTGTGTTCTGCGTTCCTATCTAGTGCTTCGCACACTCTGCAGTTACTGACCATGTCTTCTATTTCTCGCCACCGCACGGCAGTTCTAGCTCGGGCTTTACATTTTGTGATTCCCTGGTATTTTTTGCGTATCTTCCCCAGAACCTCTAAGCACATCGCCGACTAATACTACGACTTTTCTAGATTCTTTTGGAAGCAGATACCCTTTCATTCGAGTATAGTTTGAAGGTGCTGCTAAGTTTGCATTTCACAGGCCGTCCTTCTAGGCATTATTTCTTTACCTCCTCACAGACAGCTCGATTATCTCTTGTAGCTTCGTGTCTGAGAAAGGTATTGATTGTCGACGTGTGCATTCATGTCATCGTTATTGATGGTTGATTCTGCTGCTTGCTTTATATTCTGGTGTCTGGCAAGAAAGTCTGCTACACACAGATCTTTAACTGGAGTGCGTTGACCTCCTTGAAGTTGAATCGCATCAATCTCATTGTCATCCTTTGAATTCTTGGAGTCAGTTGATCTACAATGTGGATTGTGAGAATTAATTAAGGTTTTGCCAATTATATAGTCGCTTAATCGCTCACACGTCTAGTTGATAGCCGAAGCTTCTTTTTCAATTTGAGCGTATCGTCTCTCAGTTGGTGTCATTGCTCTAGACAGGTATGATATTGTTCTCCACGTCGCATCACTTTCGTGATGTAGTATCACTGCTTCTAAATCGTGTGAAGATGCGCCTTCTGAGACTTTTCTTTCTTTGTTTGCATTATGCTTTGCCAGTGGTGGACTTTTTTAAACGATTTCTTTGACATCGTTCAATGCGTTTCACTGGGCCTCCTCCCAACACCACGTTGCGTCTTTCTGTAATAGTTCTTTAATTGCAATAGTTTTGTCTGCCAGGTGAGGTATAAATTTGTTCAGCTGGTTGACCATACCTAGGAATATTTTTACTTCGCGGACGTTCTCTAGAACTGGTAGGTCTTTGGTTGTATTAGTCTTCTCTGGATCAGGTTGTATGCCTCTAGCACTTAAAATATGTACTAAGAACTTGATTTCTGGTTTGTGGAACTCGCATTTGTTTAGATTTAGGGTCATACCTGCTTTCGTTGCACTCTGTAGGACTGCGTCGAGTCTTTTGTCATGTACACGTTCAGTTTTACCATTTAGTAAAACATCAGTGCTGCACTCAACACCGTCCATTCCTGCGAGTATCAGAACCTATTCAATAAGAAAAAACATTGAACATGTATCAGGGAGCTATGAAAGTTGTTAATTGTGATTGTCCTGCCAGAATCCATAATTGCCATGTAAGTTAAGGCGCGGACACCCGATGCAACATTTCATGCAACATTGTGGGCAACAGGTTTGTTGCGCCATGTCTCCACCGATTAATTTTGTTGCATGCAACATTGTACGAAACACAAACTGAAGTTGAATCACGCTCTACTCAAACAACAATGCGTGCAGAACTTTTTAATTGTTGAAATGTTGCATGAATAAGCACGCCGCGCTATCACGAGAAATGTTGCATGATTTTGTTGCACCGTGTGTCCACCAATAAATTTTGTTGCATGAAACATTTGCACAAAACAAAACTGAAGTTGAATCACGCTCTACTCAGGCAGCAATGCGCGCAGCAAATCTTTTTTAAATGACTTCTTGTTGGACCCCGTTTTGATTGTTGAAATGCTGTTTGGATAAGCACGCCGCGATATCACGAGAAATATTGCATGTTTTGTTGTGCACAATGTTGCATGAAATGTTGCATCGTGTGTCTGCGCCTTCAGAGAAAAGTGTTGCACCGTACAGCTAGCTTAGTGTCTGGTGCTGGTAGTGGATGGTTGTCTTTTTACAATAATGGTTTTGTCCTGTCAAGTCTACACAAGGTCTGACTTTTCCATTGGATTTGGCGTCATAACCATTAGCGTACACTACTCTGTTGGGCTGTCTACTTTTGGTGTCACATAAAAGGTTCAGCATGCTATCTAATACTTTCTTTGCCTCATTGTACAACTGCAGTGCAACCTTTCTAGGGACTGACAGTGGGAAGGTCTTTGCATTCTCTTTTATTGTTTTTTGTAAAGGTAGTTATCCTTCATTTTTCCAAGACCTTGGAACAGTTTTGTATAGTTTTTTCCTGTGGTCTCCCATAGTGATCGTTATTGACTGCATTGCGAGAGATATGAGGCATAATTCAATCGCAGCTTTTCTGCTCAACATGTTCCTCTCTAAATGTTTAATGATATACATGCACTCTGTTGTTGCACTTAGAACATCTTTCTGAAATAATGAACTTTGGGTGTTATAAACCCCCATATCTGCTGTATTTTCTCCATTTTATAGCTTAGCCTGGTCTTTTTAGGTTTTGTAGGCTTTGTTTTTTTTCAACTTTACGTAATTTACCACTTGCTCTGCTCCTAATTCAAATGATATGAAAATGTCATCGACCTCCTAGACCATGGTTTTTAAACGTGCTAATCTGCCTTTCCTGCCCTTTTTCGTCCACAGCTATGGCATTTCTCGTCTACGGATCCATCAAAAACTAAATTTTTCCGTTGGTGGGACTTGTTAGCTCGTGACAGAGATGCGGCTGTTATTGTTTTGAGTCAACCCCTTAGCTGTGTTTGTCTTGTTGTTGGACATCTTCTCCTCAACTTTTTTCTAAGAAAATTACGGTTAAGACTTCATATAAAGTTAAACTAAATTTTTGTGGGTCACATTTCGCTTATTGCTGCCCCCATCTTGCGTTGATCACAAATAAACATACCGATACGTTTTCAAATCCGCCATGTTTAATACAACCACATATCTTCAACTTACTTAATACGCATGCGCACATATTTACATTGATTTGAATCATACAACACCATCGGTCACCATCAGTCAACAATCAATCAATCAATCATGAAGACTTTAACCGTTTAAGGCTTTTAGTCACCACCAGTACTTCTAAAGACATTCTCACAATCGGAGTTAGTTCGTGTGTTTTGGACAACCTACAAAAAATTCAAGATCATTTGAAGAGATCCAAAAATATTTCAAGTTTATTGGTTATCAGGGGAAGGTATGCGAAATGTTCTTGAAGTATTTTAAAATCCAGAGACGTCTATTAATGGGGTCGAAATAAAAATAAAATTAATTAAACCAAGCTAGAACTCGTATTAACCTCGGTATGCCCAACAAAGAAAATTGAATTTGTTAAAGCAGTATGTCACTAATCGCAATGGAATACTGTGCTATAATATTATATAATTCTTTTGAAAGGTGGTGAGGGATGGAAGCAGTTGGCAAATTATCTTCATATTTCATCGGAGAAGATCTCCTATCTAGACAGAGCTCGAAACCCTGCTCTCGAGATTCTTGAGGGTCTGTTATGGATGAACGTGACGGTTGGTCAGTTGTATGACATTCTTAGAGCTTCCGGTCTTGAAGGACTATCGGATAAACTGTAAGCACGTGTAATAGTTGTTATCAGTTAGTGCAACATCGAAAAGCGTCTTTTTCAATATTTGAATCAAACCAAAGTGAAGATTTTTCAATTATTCTGTGCATGTTGGTTTACGGTACGTAGTGGATCAACCCTCTATTCATATTATTGTATGTGTGCATAAAAGCATTTCTAACAACGAGCAGCGCTGATTATATTGCTGTGAACACCCAAGATATGTCTGGAGTGTTTATTGTGTTGTTACCGCAACCGGCTCATTGGCCTTCAATTGATTTCAGAATCGCTCAAACCTGTATTCTTTGCTATTGTAGCACATACTGTAAACAATTGCGAAGGAAAAGAAATTGTTTATTTGTAACAAGTTAAAACCAAACGAAAATAATTTGTTCCGTGGTTTCTGTGCTATGAAGATCTCGAATGTGATTGGTTACAACACAATAAACATTCCAGACATATTTTAGATGTTCATGGCAATATAATCAGCGCTGGAATTGGCACATCTCCTTTTCAAGAGTTTTTCCTTTCTAATCAATTCATAATCCATGTGCTTGTGCCAATCTTTGTAGCTGAACACTGATAAGCTATATTCTAGGTTCGAATATTTTTTCTTCCTGAGCAATTTAATAATTTTTCGGAAATATTTCCTATAGAATTAGTAGTTTTCTCAATATGAAAACTAAAACTAGCTAATCGTTTTAATAGAGGCATCTAGGTTTAAAGAATGTTTGCTTACTGATTGACAGATAAAAAATGTTCTTGGTCCATATCGTTGTTTTGCTTCAACAACTTATTAAATGTATTTATTTTTTTAAATTAGTTGCTTTTAATACCTATACGTTCAGTTTTCATGTAAATTGTAGTTCTTTAGAAAGAGATCAATTTTTGTAATTTTTATAATTTTGTTATAAGTAGATAATAATTAGATACTTTTTCATTGTATATACGTGTAAATTATATAGTATGGTAGTATTTTATTATATTGATTATCTAGTGTGACTTATATAGATTTCTTTTTATTTGTACTTTTTACCCAAGGTAGCCTTGTTTTTGAGGAAACTATATTTTTCTTTAGAGGTTTTCCTCAGTATATTTTTGCCTTAGACTGGGAACTATTAAAGTAAAGCAATTATTTGTATATGAAAATACCCATTTTAACTATAGATGTTTTAACAGTACAGTTCTCTGGTTTTTAAGACATGGTATCGCCATATATAGTTAATATTTTCTTCTGGAAGAGAGACGTGGTATAGTGTCGTAGAATCACCGGCTCAGAATTAACGCGCGCGATTCCGTGATAATGCCGGCGTTTGGAGAAAATATATTTCTCATATTGGCTCCGTCAATGCGCCACGGAATATCTTTTCTGCCAAATAGCCGCAATATAATGTGGAATCTGGCATCTGCTCAGAATCGCAAATAATGTGTAGAAGAGAAGCAGTTTAGAAACATGCATTTTTGAGAAGTTTCAAAAACATAAATTAAAAAAACAACTAAAGTTGTTTATACTAAGATAAATTGGCATTGTACAGTAATCTATTCAATAAACTCATAAAAGTATTATAAGAGCAATCTTTATTGATATTAGAAGTTGTCTCTGTACAAGTTCTGGAGGGCGATAATAAAAATGGACAAGTGAATCAGAAGAAAGATATTAGCAAATCTTAATTGTGCATCTAATTAGCATCTAAGGGAAGAGGTCATAACTTTGGGCCTTCTTAGGGACCCGACTTTTTAGAAGAGGGGGTGGTTATCTCTGCTTATTAGAACCCTAATTATACTTTTATAAGTTGAGAATAATCTTATTATGTGGTGCAAAGGGAAAGCCAGCGGGAAAGCCAACGAACTTTGGAGTAGAAATATCAATTTGGAAAGATACAGCTTACAACGTGGGCAAAAAGCCGCGGTTCTACCAAAGCAAGCTGTATATTGATGGATGTTTTGTCGCCTAGCGCATTAGACGTTTCAGAGCTAAGGGCCTGTTTACATGGACATAGGGTCACCCTCATATAAGGGTGACCCTCCTCTGTTGTTTTTCATGGTTGTGTTTACATGTTAGGGAGGGTCACCCTAGGTGTAGAGTTATCCTTATCTACTAGGTAGGGTGACCCTCTTAGGAGGGCCAGCTTTTTGTTTACTTAAGACATGTAAACGGTTAAGCTAGGGTGACCCTAGGGGGGGAGGGCTATTTCGAGTTGCATAGAATGACGTCAAATGACGGTCTTCGCGCGCCAAATTTTCAGACATGAAGGAAAATGGCATCTCGTGTGTATCGACCTGGAGAACGTTTTCGAAAACATCAAGCAGTAGCTATGGAGGGTTCTCAGTAGAAGCCGGCAACCGGCGGAATTCCGACGGCTGTTCAGGCGGTTGTAAAATTTCTCTTTGACTTTAAAAAAATGTGCACGTAAAAATTAATTATTGCTTAATCAAAATAAAGTTTTTGCATCAGTTTTCTGGTCAAAGATCAATGAAATCTATTGGAAATCCACTTCTCACCACACTTGATAATTTACCATGATGTGACTGATTTTGACATCTGGAATGACGTATGTCTCGTTCGTGAGGAAGATAAGATAATAAAATGTCGATCTGTCAACGACTGTGCGACGCACAAGATGCGAAGGATTTATCATTTTTTCCAGAATTGCACAATACACAAATTATAAAACAATTGCCGTTGAAAACGTTGAAAAGAAAGTTTTAATGTCGAAACGACACGGAGAGAAGGCAATTTTTGAGTATTTCAGTAATCTGCTGCGTTACCAGCGTGGTGGTCCCTGATAGTCTAATGGTTAACACGGCTGACTAGTATACATGGAGATGTGGATTCGATTCCCGCTCGGGGCAAAACTACCATTTTTTTCTGATGAGTACGTTGGAAAGATAATACCATTTCTTCTTTCTTTCAACTTCTCGTTAATTAAAATGTTAACAATGCCAATGGATTAAAGTCTTGACGGTGTTGAAACAAATCTTAAGATTTTCAAATGATTTCTTCATTTTCCACCTCTCAATTCCTTCTCGATGAATTCAAGATTAAGTTTCTTTCATTAAGCTTAAAACTGAAAATAACATTTCCATAATATTTACAATGGAAAAGCTTTTCTTGACGGGACGTTGTCGTTCACGCGGTAAGAAAATTATTAACGCTAGCCCTATCCCCGGTGTGACTCTGGCTTGTCGAGTTGGCATGTAAAGGAGGGCTATGTTTTGACCCTTCTGGTGGGGTGACCCTTTTAGGAGGGTCTTCCTATCTCCATGTAAACAGGCCCTAAGTCGTACCGAGCCTTTTGAAACATTGTAGCTTGTTGACTGTGATAGTCGCCGTCATGTCTAATGGTGAATGAAAATCATCAGAAACATAAGTCATGTTCTTCTTTAAAGTAAGATGCATTTCATCATTATAGTTTTTAAGCAGAGAATATTTCCCAATTTTACCTCGGCAAAAATGATAGATATTGTCTATGGACCTGCTTCTTGTTCTTTTAGGTCGACTCTCCTGGTGCAGGGGCAGATGTAGGATTTTGAAAAGGGGAGGATGGTCTGTGGGCATGCACCCTCTCTTAGTATTTTGAAAATTTAAGTCTCTTACAGTAAATGGCTATTCCTAGTATTTTAAGGTCAAATTCTTGCCAATAAGCCTCTTTCAAATAATGAATTACAATTTAGTCTAATTCAGAAAGAAATAGGTTAAGTATTTTGTCAAAAAGGAGAACTTGGGCACCTTGGTAAATGTGTAACGTTAATTCTGTGAAAATTGGACAAAATTGTTTATTAAGCGGAATGTAGTCGTTTGTGAGGATTAGGTGAACACAGTTATTGGTCTTTGAGGATATCACGAGTCCGTCAGATGTTAAGTCAGATGTTAAAGAAACGATGAACTGAAATATCCCGATTATTTCTAGTCCTGTGTATAATAATGATATATATCTTATCATATATCATATCAACTCAGTTACATTGCTGCATAAGAACTGTTACAAACCGTGAAGCAGATTGTGCTACAAGCTTTCTTGCCTGGAACCTAAATCAGACAATTCCATTCGTCGAGAATTGCGAGCTGCAAATTCGTCGATGACGGTATCAAATTTGAGAGCGTTTGGGTTCTACTGTGCCGCCATTTGTGGCTGCTAGAGAGTCATCGACCCTTGGGGTGTGTTCACCTACTTTCCTTAGGTACTATCTGTTTCTGTTTTCTGATTTCTTGCGTCTCCAGTCTCAACTTTGTATGATCTGATACCCACTTCACGGAGTACAGTCGCTCTTTTCCATTCTTTGTCTCCGGGCCGAACTGGTTCCATCCAGACTTCGTCGTCTTCTACGAGTGGGGGTAGATCTCTGGCTCCTCTGTCATAGGCATTTTTCTGCCTTTCCTGCTGCTGCTTGTGTTTTTGTGATGCATTGGCACAAGGTGAGGTTGTAAAAGTTTGTCGGAGGTGGGGAGTGTAGTCTTGGTCCTCCTGCTCATTAGCGGCTGTGCTGGGCAGGTGTCATGGCCTGCTTGTGGTGTGTTTCGAAGGTCAAGTAGGGCTAGGAGCGGGCCACGACCAGATGTTTTGGCTATTTTGAAGATTCTCTTTGCTTGCTTGACTGCTGCTTCAGCCTTACCATTTG
>JAOTRI020123514.1:0-11950 GCA_028564885.2 Zoanthus sanctaehelenae
GTAAATTTACTCCTAATAACTTTGGTAAATTTGCCTTAAAAACTATTGAATTTTACATTCTCAAATTTAGAGTGTACAATTCAGGTAATCTTTTGATAAACAATAACAATATTGCTATTTCAACAGCACTCTATTTAGTTTTTTTCTGCTCAGATAGAATTTTACTGAGAATTGCGAAATAGAATTACTAATTAATATAAACACAAACGTTTGGTGTCTTGTAGGTTTTGCCTTTGTTACTTTTGAAACGGAAGAAATCGCTGAGAAAGTAGTGGAACAGCAGTATTACACGATCAAGGAAAAAAGGGTATGACACAATTTGTATAAGCTTTAAGATATTTTTATCATCTACCATTCTCGCTTCTCGGGCGATGTTCAGATGCTCCATCTTGACATGTCCCTGCACCTTTTTTCACTGAACTCAGCTTAACTATCTCATCTTATTCTTCTCTCTCCTCTTTTTCCAGGTTCACCATGGCCTTAATTTCTTGCTTTTGTTTACTGTCTGGTGTCCAAATGGGAGCCATCTTATTGTAGTACTTTGATAAATTACTAGTTAACGCGTCTTAGTGTAAACCTATTAACGGTTTAACTGACATCCTGCATTCTGATTGGCTAATCTACTACAGCCTGTGAGCAACCTATTGTGTTTAAAATCCCACCCCCGCAATGAGCTGTTAAATTCTGTCAAATTTAATTAATCATCAAGCATCGGAAAAACTGTCATGTGCTGTTTACTTTACTATAAGTAATCAGTGGCAAGTAATCTGAAAGCTCTTACAGCAGTTAAGCTAAATTTGAAATACAAAGATACAAAGACAGCAATTTACGACACGACGTCGATAGATGCAAGATTTAATGATTTACAACAGAATAAAACAGATTTATTTCTAAACTGCATACAAGCGTGCAATGATTTATTTTCTAACAACGACTTGTATCTGAAGACCGGGTGTACAAGATCGGAGCAAGAAATATAGAAACGTCGGCTCAGATGGCTGGGTCATGTTTTACGTATGTCACCAGAGAGGATACCCAAGGTTGCCCTTAGATGGACACCAGCAGGCAAAAGAAAGAGGGGAAGGCCCTAGACTACCTGGAGGAAGACAGTTGAATATGAATTAAAGGAGATGGGCTTATCATGGGGAGAGGCACAGGCCACCGCTAAGAACAGGGACAAGTTGAAAGAAGTCATTGCTGCAGCCCTATGCTCCACTGAAGGCTACAAGGACTGAGAGAGAGAGAGCAATGATTTATTCCATCCCATTTTTCTCTTGTAAGAAACAACAATCAAACACGCAATAAATTTACCTTTTACCCGTCCACACTTTGATTACAATTGGGACTTTAAGAAACAAGGACGAAAGCAAGGACAACGGCAGTTGTGAAAAATATGATTTCTTGTTTATTTTTTTGGTTTTAGATCATCGATCATTTTTCTTTTTAGATTTGGAGCAACCTTAGAATACCCAGACGCTGTCCGTAATATAATTCTGCGCATTTGTTTCTAGAGAACGACAAATGCGCAGAATAATTAATAAATCAACATGTCATTTTAAAAAGACAGTGTTGGGGTATTCTAAAGTTTAGCCTTAGATTTTGCGCAAGATTCTAGAACACTAAAAAGTTAAAGGTCTTTCTCGAAAACAAACAAAAACTTCAAATTTTGTAGTTTGATGTTCACGTCGTCCACAGAATCTCAAAAGTGAGCTTTCCGAGGCTATCAGAGAAGAGGACGGGGAGCAGATGGTCAGCTTGTTGCGTTTAAACTAGCCTGCGATGCAGACGGCGGACTTGTCAGGGTTTTTTTTTGCAACTTACATACAGAGGTCATTTGTATTTGCTATTGTATTTTGTATTAATCAAGGCTATTGTTTATTGATGTTTGCGTTGTCGTTGCCGTTCTTGCATCTTAAAGTCCCTTTTTTTCATCGACGACAACTGCAAACAAACAAAGATTGCACTCGCACCCAAGAACTTGTCAAATGAATATCTAGCACACTTTTCACCGACCCAAACAGAAGCAAAACATAAAATTGAGCGCATTTGACCTCCACCGCATTCAATATGGTCAAAGAAGTAGCTAGAGTTCCAAGCCCCCATTTACCAATAGCAGTTCTTCTACTTATGTGCGATTCAATATAATAGCCGTTGCATGATCTTTGCTTGCCGCCATTGCTTGTCTGTTATTAACTTCAACACCATCTGAAAGTTAACAGCCACTTTCTGGTCTGTTAAATTCAACTGGATCTCAAACGCTAGCTTCTCTAAGAATCCTTCTTTAAAATACGGAATAAAGATTTTATCGATTTCTTCGCTATTTTTTTTTTCATGTGAATTTTCAACTTGAGTACGTCACACGCCACGGACATTCTACACCAACCTCGTACCCAGGGTCATTTCCGACTACGTCAGTGAAATGACCCTGGGTACGAGGTTGATTCTACACCAGTCAAAATGCTGCGTCCTCTCTGGGATCCATGGACTCGTGATTTTATGGTTGCGTGCAGGCTCTCTCCTTCCCACTCCCTCTCCACTTCTCTTTCGCGACTAAATGTTTTACAGGTTTATTACTATTAGTGATAGTTTTATCAGAAAAGATGAAAAAATGACGGATCAAAACAATAATAAGAGGCCAGATTTGCTGTAATATCAAAGGATTTCATCAAAAATGTAATCTGTACATAAGTTTTTGATTGTTTAGTATGGTTATATTAAAACAATTAAATCTCTCGTGGACAGCTAGCTTTTTAAAATAGCCTATATTAAATAGACTATTGACTCGTAGTCAATTTGTCCTTTAGGTCTGAATGTTAAATAAAATTAACGGAACCAATGAAATGAAATATTTTTCTTCGGAATTCCACAATCACGATAGTTTACTTATTGTTTTTCCGGCACCAATAAAATACGTTTTGGGGTAGGGGCGTGCTCGTGGTTTCCAAATCAAACATTTTGAGTTGTTTGTATCGAATTACAATTAGAGACGAGTAAAGCATATTTCTGTTAGAGGTGTTTTACCAAATTTGGGAAAGTTGCTTTGAGTATTTTAAATAAAACCATGATTCAACATAAATGCGAGTATCGGGTTCTTTCACGTGAAACAACGCCAAACTTAAGCTAGCTAGTACAACGATTCAGCCGATTCATAAACCGCTACTATAACAGGCCATGCAGGATATTTCACGGAAACGATCGTTTCCGGCTACATGTTGGTTCTATTCTTGTAAGATCACAGGAGGCCAAAGCTTACGTTTCGAGGCGATTTACTATAGCATATATATTATATGTTACTCAATATAAATGTTCACAAATTTTTACCTTTAGAATTTTCCAAAGTAAAATTCAATATGATGGAGGGAACCGAAAACTGGTTTTCTCACAATTCTGAAATCTCCAGGCTTGCTATAATGGTAATTTGCTTTGATTTTACGAACCAAATATGTAGCTCCACGAGCTCACCTAAAGTGCCTTTGATTTCATTTTCGTTTTTGTGAATTTTAATTTTAGGTGGAAGTAAAGAAAGCTCAGCCAAAAGAAGTAATGTACAGTCTAAATGCAGGAAGAGGGAGAGCTGGACGAGGAATAATCGGTAGACATTTTTGTAAGTTTTACTATTTAAATTTCTCGGTATTCTTCTGTTAGCCACAGGCAGCCCAAGTTTTGCATTTTACTGAACTCATTCGCGCATGCGCAAGCATTGAATGAGTATCGTGAGAGTAAACATCCAGATCCCGCATTTCTTCCGACCAGCGCCAAAAAACTTGTTTTTTTGCGCTGGCCAGAAGGAACGCGTGCTCTGGATAACGGGATGTCATCACTCCTACCGTGATAGGAGTGCAACTGTGATATTTGTTTGTTGTAACAGCTTCATTTGTTTGCTGCAGCAATTTTATTATTTTTCTTTAGCAGCCGTTTAGTTTTTTTGTTGCAACGTTTTCTGTTTTTGCTGCAGGAGTTTTGATTTTTGCAGCTATAGTTATTTGTTTTCCGCAAGTTTTAATTGAGTGCTGCAGCATGAGCCTTATGGGCCACCGTATGATTAGGCTTAACAATAATCAAAATAATGTTCGACGTCGCTCCAATAAACAAGCACAAAGATCAAGAAGAAAGCATGTTTGTATGCTGTTGCAAATAAGTTTTAAGATGTTTCTATACAATGTGAAAATTGAATTGAGAACGATAAAATTGTCCCTTGCGGTCTAGACTGCAAACCAGTCTCTTCCTTCGCCGGGAGATCGAGAATCATATGGGAAACTGGGAAGAGGAAATGGACGGACGAACGGGAGCGAAAAGGAATTGCAGCCACTCGTCCTAATCCCCCATATGATTCTCGATCTCCCGGCGAAGGAAGAGATGTTTTGCAGTCTACTTGCGTCGAATACACTCCTCTAATTTCTATACTACCAAATATTCTGGATATGCAGGATTGTAACCGAAGCAATGTGGAAAATTGCTCATTACACGAATTATTTTTTAAAACTAAATTTATTCCAATTACGTGAATGAACTGGCTATCAGAGCCCTAGGATCGAAATTTAGTCAAAGGAGTCCCCGAGCGAAAAGGTGACATTTTTGAAAGAAGTTCGTTAGACGTCGCTGCGTCTCAGTTGATAAAATTATAATTATCCGATCAAAGGAATCCGCAGTGTATTAGATAGAATCAAGAGTCCAGATTGTTGAAACTGAATTCACTTGGTGGCGGAATCTCGCAGTCTAGTTACGAGAAACCAAAATCGCGTGCAGATATCACTTGGAAATAGAATTAACAGACTACACATCACATGGTACTCAAAACTAAAAGACTAAAAAGATTGCCATAGATGTAGTGATAATCTTGCATTAGCCTTATAGAACAAAGCAACATTCGGCGACATTGATTACCGTTTTCATTTTTGACAAGTGACATTTTTTTACAATGACATGATTTACCAGCTCAGCATTCATACTCTGAAGCTTTGTCATTTATGTTTAATCTTAAGCCATTAGAATCATTAGAAACTAAAATGGTTAATTTTAGTTTATAGAAAAAGAGCTTTTGTGGTCACTTACTCTTTACATTTTTAAGAATAAATTTTTTTGTTGCAAAAATTTAGCGATTAGGCGAAAAGTAGCTGAGAAATGAGGAACAAAACGGCAACAACTCCCCCCACCTCATCCCCCGTCTTAGAAGGTCTCGTGTGATATAAACTTAGGGCGCTAATCTATTCTTTTTGTACCTTACAGTGTATCCTGGCTTTCCCAATTATGGTAGAGGTTACCCAGGCCCTGGTTTCGGAGCGGGATTTGGAGGATACCAACTTGCAAGTAAGAATATTTTACATGGTCTCGCATACCCAACACAACCCTGTCCAAGGCTTTACTTTTTAAATAGTTTATTTAATATTTTAAACAAGTGTGTTGACCTTTGGGGAGACCAAAAAACGTCAAAGGGTCAGTTATCTCACCTCAACAGGTATAAAACCCTGGTAAGTAAAAACAACCCAAGAAGAGATAACTCTGTTTTGAGCCTGTGGTGTATGAAAATTTTTTGGGACAGCAGAGGTAAAAACTCTTCTAAAAGTCTGCATCTATTACCAATAATATAATCTGTCTTACTTTCTAATTGTCTGATTAATCAGATTAATATTTTCTCAACCTATTCCATGAGAAAAACGTAAGTATATAAATAAAAAATTCCAGTTTTTTAATCAGTGAGTTTTTTTTAACTAATTGAAGCTGGCGGTCATACATTTCGAAATCGGGACAGGTTGCATATATAACGATTTTCACGGTGCTAAATGTTTGCTAAACTGAAAAATTAATCAAAACGTTTGCTGCCTTTAAATGTTCTCCGAGTTCAATCAAAACAATAATTATTTACAGTTTGCATATAAATTCAAATGGTAAATAGCTATCTGGAAAGACATAACTGTAATGCTGCTGAAAAGATAGCCAAACAGTTACTGTTTATCAGCAGGATGCCCATATTGTGTGTAAATCATCATTTGGTTTCGGCTCCATTAAACTTGACAAAAAGTTTTATTTTTTAATTTACCCATGTGTATGTATTTTTACTTCTCAGCCTACAACGCAGCTTTAGCGACAGCCTATGCGGCCCAGGGGCGTGGCAGGGGACGCGGACGAGGAGGAACATTTATGGGGGCATATGGAAGTGGAACCATGGGTAAGTAACGCTTTCTAACGCCTTCACAAAGGGACTTTAAGCAACAAGGGAAGAAAGAGCAATAAGAAAATACACTAACTGCACGATAGATTGCACCAAGTTGAGCATCTTCTTGGACGGTTGTCGCTAAAATTACAACGTGAAATTTAAACCTTTTTTAGAGTTTCTGGGATTAGGAGAACTTGACAGCAAAAACGTTCTTGGAAAAACATTAAATTGCTTTTTTAGCTATTCACAAAGTTTTAGGCAAAGAAACAAAATCCTAATGACCCGCACAAAGAAATAAATAGTAAATAAAAAAGGTAATTTTTAGGGACCGTTGTCGTTCAGGTTTCCGTCCTCGTTACTTAAAGTATCTTGTGTGACTTTGCTCGCTGCCGTCCTGGCTCACAAACGTAAAATAATAACGTGAAAATGAAAAACGCCTGAGTAAAATGGACCGCGTGTTATGTTCTTTGGTTATGCTTGTTGTACAGATATTCGTACTGGCGAAACAAACGAAAGTGAAACAAACGAGTAAGCCTGGTTCACATTGTGAAATAAGCACAAGCATACACAAATTATGTTCACACACTTAAAAATAGCACAAGAAAATGAAAAATACGCATGCGCAAGTGGATTGTGTGTTTTGTATTTTGCTCATGCTTGTTTCACGGATGCTCACAATGCGAAATAAACGAAATAAGCAGAAGCGCAAAAGAAAAGGAAAATGTTGTGTTTAGTCCACGTATGTTCACACACATGGATTTTCTTGTGCTTATCTCACAAATATGAGCAAAGAAATTTTTTCCGTTTCTAGGTTACCCAGGTTTCCATGGAAGATACATGGGTCCCGGCGAACAGCGGCGAAACCCTGGTGCGGTTCAAGGTTATTACGCCGAGTATGCCGCCATTAGTAACCCAAGTGGACGAGTGGGAACTGGTACAAGACCGGAAGTTCCACATCTAAATACAGTTCCGGAATTTCCAGACTTCAACAGTAAGTAAATTATGAACTTGGGTGCAAGAAATTTTGCGATTGTTCTATATGTTTGATAAATTTTTAGTATGATTAAGTGATAGGTAACTTGTATGAAAAGAAAACAGCATTTCATTCAATTTGTATGAAAATCTTACTGGGTTGACTTCAAGGTGGCCATGCTGGTGTACTCTTAACAAATATTTTTAATCATTTCTTTTGTTCTGTACACCAACATGGTTGGTATGTCTTTTGTCTTTTGAGTCTCATGGGATTGTGTGAAAACCAATAATGTCAGAGAAAACAAATTAAAAGGAAATATATCCTGCAGACAAGAGTCTATTTCTTTGAAAGTTTGAAAACGTTGAAATCATTGAGATCGGCTAGACTATGTTCCCAAAGAACACTCGCTTTTTCGGCTGTAGACTTGTCAACTGGAAATAATTCTAACCTTTGTTATATACAGGTTTGGTCGAAAGACATACCTGGTATTGTAGCTATGAATGCACTGAATTATTTTTTAAAGACAATCTTACTTTATAAAACCGTTCTCATTCCCTCTGTCACGTAAGATAACGTTTTCGTTCCATTCCCCACATGAGATGACGATCACCCATGTGAGACGATGACATTCTCGTTCCCTCTCTCACATAAGATGACGTTCTTGTTCCCTCTTTCACTTGAGATGACGTTCTTGTTCTCTCTCTCACTGGAGATGACGTTCTTGTTCTCTCTCTCTCTCTCGTGAGAGAACATTCTTGTTCCTTCTCTCACGTGAGATGACGTTCTTGTTCCCTCTTTCACGTGAGATGACGTTCTTGTTCTCTCTCTCATGTGAGATGACAATCTCGTTCCCTCTCTCACGTGAGATGACGTTTTTGTTTCCTCTTTCACGTGAGATGACGTTCTTGTTCTCTCTCTCACGTGAGATGACATTCTCGTTCCCTCTCTCACGTGAGATGGCATTCTCGTTCTTACCCCAGGTGAAAGATGATATTCTCGTTCCCACCCCACGTGAGATGACGTTCTCGTTCCCTCTCTTACGTGAGATGACATCCTGGTTCCCATCCCACGTGAGTTGACGTTGTTGTTCCCTTCCACACGTGAGATGATATTCTCGTTCCCACTCCACATGAGATGACGTTCTTGTTCTCTCTTTCACGTGGTGGAGGAAACGAGAACGCGTCAAAAACAGGCGGCTATTTTCTCAGGCCACACCTCATAGTAAATTTATTTTGTTTCGTTGTCCATGATCAATTTTCTAACCAAACTAAGGAAACAGTTTAAACATGGTTTAACAAAAGGCGTAATGCGTTTAAAAACAATGATTACTTTAGCTCCTTGCTTTCATATCATCTTCAGTTTTCTATGTAACAAAAGGCCGGAATTTATTTCGTTTAGCAAGTGTGAAACAAGTTTTAAACAGAACGATACTTCATAACAACTTTAACAAATTGTATACGTGTGTTATAATCTTAGGGACTATTAATTTTTATAAACATTTTTTTAAAAAATCTGCCACCCCCTACTCATGAAAAATTGGATGTTCTCTTACAGCACTGAGTGATATATTTGATATTGCTACAACACGTTTTCTTTTTAGTTGATGTAAACCAAGTTTAAGTTTTGTCGCAGGGGTACCGATGAATAGTTACACTCAGCAGTTTCCTGCCCCACCCTCCCCAGTGTCTCGTGGGTTTGGTCAAGCCACAAGTCCTGGTCCAGTCGTCACTCAAGACATGGGATACATATCCTCGCCAGGCCCCGGAAGTGGAGTTGACCACGTAGGTTATCCTAGCACTAGTCCCCAGCCTGCAGGATTTGGCCCCGGAATGGCGGTAAGCCACACAATATAGCCAGATCTTTGTTTACATTTTTTCCTTTATTACCATATATGCGCTAGTTTTTAATAAGGTTCTAAAATCTAAAGCACTGTATATTAAGAATGTTTTGTAAAATGAACATTTTCTGAAAGTGACTTACGAGACTGATCAGCAAAAAACTGTTCCTGCAATCTATAATGAAGATTTTACAGAGAATGTATGGCGCTCATTAACGGTTTTGCGACCCAGCTGTTTTGAGTATTTTAAAACAGTCATATATCTTTTTAAAAAAATTCTTGGATAGCGTCAAAAGTCTTATCACTTTGTTAGTTTAACAAGCTTTCGTACTTTTTAGACTCAAATCTTGTTTATCTCAGGCGCGTAGACAGGAAGGGGGGGTGCACTGGGTGCACGTGCACCCCCACCTGACAAAAAGGTCCGCTCAATCAGATCAGATACTAAATGGCAAAATATGGACTGATAACCTAAGGTCCTCTCAAGCTTAATTTGCACCCCCCCCCCCCCCGTGCAGGAAAAGCTGCCTACGCGCCTGTATCCTTGTTCGTTAGCTAAACAGAGTTGTATGCTAATGAAGCACAATGTAAACAATGGTGTCAGCAGAGATTCGCCTTTTAGTTCACTGTAAATTCGGATCAAACAACCGATCTTGAGAAGGCGTTCTGCTTATTGCTTCTTCCAATGACAAAAGAAATAACGCAGAAATCAGGGCTCGGTTCATGGATTAAGACAAAATTAAAAGACCCACTTTTTCAAAAGTAAAGCTTTGTGATGTTTATAAAATTCCGCTCGGTTTAACCAATAAAGAAACTTGTTAAATCCGAAATTCCAGCCACAACCAAGCTATAGAAGGTAGGAAACAAAACATGGATTAAAAATTTAAACCAGGATTAACTAATTAATTAATTGAAGTTTTGAGGAACCAAGCCCAGAACATGAAGTTTCGTTTATATTTTGTATGATCCAACTACACAGACAATATTACAATACAAATACACAAACATTGGTTAAATTACATTTTTATGGCAAATATCTTAGTTGATTTTCAATTGCAAGTAATCGATTTAAGCAACTAATTTTTTAAAGTGCATATGAATTAAAATATGTTTTTGTAAGAATGAAACATTACAACCTCCTCATTTCAAATAATTATAATAATTGAGTTTTAAATTATAATAATTGAGTTTTAAATATATAATACACAAACAGCGGTGACAAACATTATTAGAAAGAAACGCATAATGTGAAATAATCTTTCAATTAATGTTCTTTAGCTTCTACATACATTATCAAAGGAAAAGAGTATTTAAGAGTTTCAAAAATGTTTATTTTTGGTGCTTAAAAAAAGCTAATAGAGACCAAACATGTGTCTCGAAAGACTGATGACTGATTTGACTTTGATGGCGTAGCCAGTAGTTTCAACCATATGATACAGGATTTGTTTCTTCTTGTTTGTTGCAAAGTGAGATAACGAAAACATTCTATTCTTTGCCAATTCCCTTTTACTTTCAAGCTCTCTTTACTTTCTTCTTCGCCATGACTTTTGAAACCTCAGAGCCACTAGCTACGTCATATCCGTTAAAACGCCGTTTTTGAACAAAAATAACACATAGAAACGCTTTCGCCAGTTTAAAACAAAGCAATTAAGCCGACGATACGTGCTTTTTACTCCATATCCAAGTAGATATTCTTGTCATTTGGTTAATCAGATGTATAAAGTTTTTTTTTCTTTTTTTGACAGTACTGAAAGAAGGCGAATACTGCAGTAAGTACTTTTACCAAACGTATTTATTTTTCACATATTTTAACCATTAACTCAAACTGTTCAGTTGTGAATGTCAGTGACAGAAAGATACAAAGAAATAACACAAAGACACAAAAAATGCCGCTATTCTTCGTCTACATATACTTTAAGAATAGATTTACTCATTTCTCATTAAACATTTTCACAACTCTTAAAATTACTTTGAAACTTTTTTAAAAACTCAAGTTATGGACATTCACCCGAATCCAGGACCTATACAAGCTTGACATATTTATTCATTATATATTATTCATTATAACCTGATAAAGATCAGCATGGCCGATCGAAATGTAGTTACTAAAATTTATTTTTTTTGTTTGTCAACGGTTGGGCGGACATGGTTGGCGCAGTTGGTAAGATCTCTGATTTCCAACCACACTGAAAGGTCCCAAGTTCGATCATGGCACTTTGCCGAGATTTGTGTGACCTTCATTTCTGCCTAAGCCAACTCAGCTTTCCATCCTTCCGGGGTAGATAAATGAGTACCAGCGTTTGCTGGGAGCTTACCTGAGATTGATTAGTGTCCCGTCCAGAGGGAGTCAAAGACTCTCATCCGCTTAACACTACAGAAACCGGAGATAAGCGCCGAGACTCGTAAAGGATTTTGCTTTGGCTGACTTGGTCCGACCCGTAATCCAACGATGCTGAAAGTTGTACACAAATTTTGCTACAAAATTTTACTATCAGAATAGCCAAACGTAAAGATTTATAAGTTTTAATTAAGTACAAACGGTAACGTTTTATTCAATACTGATCAAATTTCCGTATTGGGGCGTCCTATGTTCTAGTAACGGGCTTTACCCCTCATAACTACCATCAAGGTAACAATTAAGCCCCAAATGTTGTGATAGTAAACAATTAAGACCCAAATGTTGTGTTAGTAAACAATTAAGCCCCAAATGTTGTGGTAGTAAACAATTAAGCACCAAAGTTTGTGATAGTAAACAATTAAGCCCCAAATTCTGTGGTAGTAAACAATTAAGCCCCAAATGTTGTCGTAGTAAACAATTAAGCCCCAAATGTTATCGTAGTAAACAATTAAGACCCAAATGTTGTGGTAGTAAACAATTAAGCCCCAAATGTTGTGGTAGTAAACAATTAAGCCCCAAATGTTGTGGTAGTAAACAATTAAGCCCCAAATGTTGTGGTAGTAAACAATTAAGCCCCAAATGTTGTGGTAG
>JAOTRI020123525.1:0-11949 GCA_028564885.2 Zoanthus sanctaehelenae
AGATTGTTTATATAGACAAGAAAGAGCAACGGACCCAGAATACTTCCTTGGGGCACACCGATTGTTACTGGAAGAGCCTCAGATAGATCATTACCACAGCAGGTTCGTTGTTTCCGGAGACTTTTTCTTGTTCCTGTTCCCCCATGTTTTCCGAACCTTCCATGACAGTAGGTATATCTCTTCGGTACTGATCAACATTTTCATTAAATCTTTTCTGTACTATACAGCGATCTGACATGAGATTTTTGATAGAGTAAATTATCTTAGCAACCTCTTTACCTTCCTTTATACCAATGACATCATTCAATACTTCTTTCATTACTTTAAGCTGCTTTTCAGCTGTCCCACCAGATACATTTCTCAAACCAACAACTCTGGACTCACCAAAACCAGTCTGGATATAAAAACTGGCACATGAATACCCAAATTTGGAAGTTCCATCACTGTAGAGGGTTCTATCCTGACCCTGCCAACCATCTAGCAACTCTTCTGCAACCTGAATCTGGGCCATACCCCATTGCCTCTAAGAACATTACTTAGCAAATGTTTTCTTAGGAAGACGAAGATGCTCAGTTGAAATCCCTCCAATTTTTTCTAAAACATTTTAAATTATATTTTCTACATTATTAGCTTCAACACCTATGCACATGAGGTCCTGATAGAGTTGTCGAATTTCATCTGTTCCTCCCTCCCTCAAAAGTGTCAACGTCATGATTGAGAAACTGCTCAAATCTCTCTTGAAGCACTGCATTTTCATTTTCAAGATAAAAAATTTCCTGCTGTTGTTCTTTCAAAACTGATCTCAACACCCTTATTTCATTACTTTCTGACAACATCAGTGAGAAGTGTAGTTAAATTTTCAGTTTTAGCAATCGTGTCTAGCAAAGCTTCTATCTGGGAAGTATTTTCTTTCACAATATTTTTAAGAGCTTGAAACTCGGATTCTTCGGCATTTAAATTTAATTCAGTGCACAAAGTATCACTTTTAGCTACTGGTAAACAGAATTATTTTGCCATCAAGACTCTTATATCATCCATTTTCCCTCATTTCTAGTTGCTAATTCACTTTTTTTTCTCAACATTCTATCAACCCTTCTTCTTCTTCTCTGTTTCACTTTCATATTGCTTTCAGAAAGAGACAAGGCACAATTCCAATTTACAAGAGTTTCACAACTTAAGCCATTTAATCGTCTAAACTCATCTAGCTCTTTTACAACCTCGTTTGTTAAAACAAACTTTGATGAGCATGTGCTCTCCCCATCTGAAATATTTTTCAGCACCGATTCAGTGATTCCTGCCTTTTTGCATTCGATACCAACAATTCCAATCATACTAGTATTATTACACGTAACAACGGTGGCTGTTGCTTTATAAAAACAATCAGCAATATCAGAACTACTTTTGGAGTTTTCGACATCTAACTTTTTGTTTATAGCACACTTCAGGTTAAAAACTTTAAATTTTTAAGATAAAACAATTTTTTAGTCTAAAATTCCGAGGCTTTCCCTGATAAGTTGATCTTGTCTGCCTCCTTCCTCACGAACCGTTTCTTCTAGGACCTCAAATAACGATCTTAGCAATCCGTATGAAACTCTCCCTCCCCTCCATCAAACAATTCTGCTTTATTTCAATGTTGAGTACGATTATCACACGCACCCTTTTGTGAAATGCTAGCACTCGCGAGCGGCGACGTCATCTTGGCCCGCACGCGGAACAAGTACATGTTTTAAAATTTAAGAAAAGCAATGAGCGCGGGTAAAAAAAACATCTAATAATAGCAAAATTAAAAAGAAAATATGTTAAAATATTACCTGGTATATGCTTCTTTAAATTCTTTAGAAACCTCTCACAATAAACACATAAAATGTCACTTAAGCACTAATTTCTTTTCTGCCAGGAGATACTGTCTCCTTTTGGGATAAGTAGCTTTCATTTTCATTTCGACAACATTCAGGTTTTTCCTGTTATTTGTTTGTCAAACTCGAACTGGAGGAGCCCAGTTCATTGCACCTCTCTTTAGAATCTTGTTCTTTCCAGGATTATCTTGCTTTGATAATGCTCGTTTCCCACCTTTGCCAAGAGTTATTTTCGTTTCATAATTACATTTGTTGGTGAGATAGTTGTACCATCCATCCTTAGTCAAATTAAGAAATACATCATTCATTATTTAGAAAGGAATATTATCATTTTACTAAGTATCTTATTCTTATCTTTCATGAAAGTTGAAGAATACGTATTTTTTGTAGCTTGTCTTACAATGCCATTGTGAAAAGATTAGCACAAGCCATTGCATCCTGTAACACCCCGTGCAATGGCTAAAATCATTGCAAGACAAGTTGCAAACATCATTGCCAAAAGTAAAATCCTCATCTACTTTTTCCAATGCTTTTAGTTAAAAGTCCAAGCTGCAGAAGTCATTGCAGCGTGTAACACCTCCTTTGCAACTTGTCTCGCAATGGCAGTGTGAATTACGTTGAACAAAAAATTGCCTTGTGTAACATCAGCTTAAGAATCAGAAACTAAGCTCAAAAATTCAATATGACATTATAAGTTAAGTACTGTCATGCGATATCTAAAGATGTTTTACAAATCAAAATACAAATAAACTCATTTTCTTACACAGCCTGATCCAATCTTTTCCTTCAGGGCAGGGTACTTTGTAATGGCCTTAACAACATCTTTGCGTTGATCTGCAGATGGGTTACTAAGAATGAAAGTTGAAATATATGGTTATTTGGAGCCATGATATAGGGCTCTGGCCACATTGGTAGTGGGGTTTACCCCTAAATCTACTGTAAAGTATAGTAAGCAAGATTGCTAGCTGCCATGGACAGCAAACAAGTTTAGGTTTCCAGAACAAAATATCTATTGTCGCATTACACAATTACCTCCTAGTAATGGTTTGGTTCGTACTAAGAGTGAATTTCATTAGGATTTGTATTAAAAAATGTATCTCATCACAAATAAACTCTTTGTGACATCATTTTTTTAGTACTCTATTCTGGCAAGCTTTCTCAATGTCTCGGTATACAAGTGTTGCATACTGGACAGCTAGAGACTCCACAATAAAGCGATTTTTATGTTTGTTTTCTAGGAATAACAGTCTATCCAGTTGGAATATAAACATTACAAAACAGCATTATAAATGAAATTAAATAAGACTCTGTTAGAAAATACTTGTCTGCAAACTAAGCTGCTACTGATAGAAAAAATGTTTAGAACTGACTTATCTCGAAATGTTTTGAAACTGACCATTAACATTATTTCGATAATAAAAACAAGTTAAAACTTGTTTTTATCAAATGTTAATGTTCACTCTAAAAATTATTTTTTACATCCTAATACAAATTTTGATGAAAATTCTTACTCTGCATATTTTCGAGCCTCCTCAAATATATTCCGAGTAATAACTAAACGCACACGTTTATCAATTTTGCCAGTTTTCATTGCCTCGGTCACTACAGATGGCAAAACTGATGGAACTTGAAATGGAATTGGCCACCTTTTCTCTTTTTCTTCACTTGTTGTAATGGAAATACATTTCTAGCAAGCATTGTCCAAATACAAAAAATTTGTTATTGCATTATAATTAACAGGAATTTATATTGGTATACTGCAGTTTAAATAATAGATAATAAACAATACAGCTCTACAATATTAAACTTGGTATATACATTTTACATTCTGCTACTAGGCTATTTTATGCCTGATAATGATAGAAATTATATCTTTAACATTATAATAAAAATGCAAATTATTTTTTACAAAATAACTAATTTAATTTTAAGACTTAAAAAAAATGGTGCATAATTTATTGTAAATTTAGAGAATGTTTGTCTTGGCATAAATTACAGTATGGCTATTCGAATTTCCTAAAATGAGTTCAATTTGGTCATTCTTTTCGAAAAGAAAATGAAGTTATCCGTGAATCTTGTTAATATCAATTTGTTTCAATAATTTATAGGGAGTTATTTTCTTTATATGAACCAACAATAAAATGAATATACAAATAACCAAAATAGCTAAAAGGATGTAAAACCTCATTGTCTTTGGAAACAGATAAGGGTCCAATTTACTTTACATAATTTACTTACGCATTTGATGGCCCAGGAATATCATTATCTTCAACTAAGTTAGTGGGCAACGGTTCAAACTCTCTATCTTTTGTTATCAGTTGTTCCTCCTCCTTGTCGTTTTTATCTTCCTTGTGTGTGTCCACTTTCAGAAGGGCATCAAGCTTCGCTTTTATACGACACTTTTCTCCAATGGACCAACCACTTGTTAACTGGTCAAATAAATAATCTGTCAAATATTTGACTGCTTCTCCATCTATGTCTTCATCTGAAATTAAAAAAGAACACATAACTGTCCGTATCATTTCCAACGGTTTCATATATCCCGCCTTTGGGCTGCTTAGTAGCCAAGCTCGTAAAATACATCTGTTAAGACTGGGACGGCAAGAAAACTCTTCCATTCTCAATAATTTAAAAAATATCTTTATTTTAAGAAATTTTTACGTGATCCAAATTTAAAAGAATGAATTTTAAACTTAGATATTAAAACGCCTAAAAAGTAAAGAAAAAAGCATGCGAAATTTCAAAAATAAGAATAAATAACAAGTATGTACCTCGAAAGTTTTACCACATTAGAGGCTTACAGTTACACGCCTTTATTAATAACATCCAATAAATTTTGGCGAAGTTCATTTTATTTTTTAATGTGGCTGCTATAGCATCATTTTGCTCTTCTTTCTTAGAGCGGTTTATATTAAATTTTGTTGAAACAAAATAATAACAAGTATTGGAAAATGAAATGCCTCCCACTGCATTGTTGAAGTTGCAATGGACCTTTTGTATTTTGTACCGTGTTCTAAGTTAAATTACGAGGAGCATTGGTCAAGTTTATTTGTTGAATTCATTTCATAATTATTGTGCTTTAGCCTGCGCTTGTTTTTCAACTGCCCATTTTATATTTATAGTTTTTTTTATTGAAAATTGCACGTAAATCCAAAATTACCAACAAAGAATGTTGTGGACACATTGTGGAGGTTTGATGAAGTGACGCTGGTGAATTTTAAAACTATATATACTGTTTTACAAATTAAAGAAAAAACTTACCATACAAAGCTTGCGCCCGTTGCTCCAAAACATCGTTCTTCATTAACCATTCTTTAACTTCTTGCTTGCTAAAAGGCATCTCCGAAGTTGACCAGAGATATTTTAACAGCCAAAAACAGGTAAGCACAACTCACTTGGTAAATGCACAAGCTGAGAATGAAAGCTTTGCGAAGTTATCATGTTATATTAGCAGTCGGCTTAAAATTGATTGGCCGGCTTGTGGCTTAATCTTCCATTCTCGCAGTTTCGCACATTTTAAAAGTCACAAGTAACACTAATAGATCTAAACAAGAATGAATTCATTATCCACTAAAATTTCATTCACAAGTGTAAGTTCCGTTACTGTTCCGGCAACACCTTAAAAATTCACAAGCCCTAACAAAATTTAGCACCGTGCTAGCTATTACGTAAAAAAAAACTTTGCAAAACACATTACTTTTGATAATTAGCGGAAGTTTAGGGGATTATTGGAAAATATTCTTTTCCATGTGCAAGAAGAAAGTCCGCTGGAGATATTTTTAATTAATGCGTTTTTCCGGTTGTAGCAGTAGATGCTCCTAAGGAATTCCTGTTTAGAATTTAAAATCGTTGAGCAAGAACGCATTCGATTCAGTTCATTTCTCTATTTCTTTGTTTATCACAATAGGCTACAGTTGGGTGTGCCCTGCATACAAATAGATAATCACCGCAGCAGAAACGGACGTGATTACATATCAATTGAAAAACAAAAGACAATTGAAAAAAAACACTCGCTTTAAAAAATAATTAAAACAAGTGAAAAAGTGACCCTATGCAATGGTCTTCAGTTAATTTTTTTTCAAAAGGTGTATAGCTAGGAAGGGCGCAGAAATCTTTGTTCCTATTCACATAAAATTTTGCAGCAAATTCTGTGATTGACTCGTCTTGATCTATGCTGATGGTTCCCGTGTTGAATAACTTAGTTATATTGGCCCTTGTTTGCCAATCATCCACTTTTCTTTCCTCTCCATCTTCCATTTGGGTAGGAGTAGCGCTCAGTCGCGTGTAATGAAGTGGCCTCTGAGGATCTGGAACTGGCTGCGGCACTCTTTTTGTGGGATGACCACTCCACGAAAGGCAAAATCACAAGCTTTATCTTCACATCCAGTCTTTAAAAATTCCATAAATAGCTCTCCAACCCGGTAATGATCACTGAAGAACTCAAGGATCTTTTCAAAATATGCTGCACCTGGAACAGCTTTCTTGGCAATTGGGGTTGAAGCTGAATGGTACTGAAGCACATATTTCCTGTTGAAGAAGAACTGATCTTGTTTTTTTTCTGACAAATATGCTTTTATTCTTTCATTTAAAACTGGAGCGCCATCAATTCTGTCAACCAACAGCTTTGCTACATACCAGGCATTCTTCTCCATCCTCCGTTCCTCCATTTCTTCAAACTCTTTTACACCCAGTTTCTCAATGTCCTCTGAATTCATCCCTTCAAACTGTTTGTACTTCTCCCATTTAATTGTTGCTCCATCCACAACAGAATCACCAATTGCAGAATTTGTCCGTTCAGCTTCACCTTGTCCGCTGTCCCCTCGAGATCTATGAAGTCGTACCCTGTAGTCGGAGTTAAAGATTCGACAAAGTTCTGCGTCTCTAAATTTTACTTCAAAATTTGAAACACGCCGGGACCTGCATCAGTTAAATCACACCATCTGGGCTTAACAGTAGGTAGTTTCAAGTCATTTATCTGATCTAATGTCTTGACAGTACCTCAATACTTCTGTTAATGCCTTGAGGAAATGCTTTGCATATTTTTTATTAGCTTCATCTAAACACTTGTCAATCTTATCCTCGATCGATAGGCAGCAACTAAAACACGTGCAACTTTTCTGTCCCACTCGGTATCAACGGTTTGCATTATCCCCTTCATTTTGTGTGCATCTAGTTCCGTTGTTTCACGTGGTGCATTATAGATATTTGCAGAAGAACACAACGTGTCAAAAAAAACCTCCAGGCTACAACTATCTGGACGTAGAACAATAAGTCGTCTTTTCAATCTCTCAACGAAATTTATATGAACACAAAGTCCCCAAGTTTCGTGAAGAAGAGCATATGTAAAATTTTTGTTGTCTGCTTTGGTAAACGGTGGTACACGGTTTTGGTAGGCAAAGTAAATCTCAAGGGCATCGTGGAACGCTAGAAAGCTAGTATCATACTGCTTGCCGTTTTGTGCAATAAATTCACATTGAAGGTTGTGAAGAACAGCCAAAAGTCCTTGAAGTTTTGGCCTCCTATCTTCATTTTCCTTCTGATATAGTGCTTCAAGGACACTCTGATTGTATTTCAATGAACATGTTTGTAACGAAGTTGAAACAAACGCACTGAAACGTGCCTTTTGGGTCAAATCAGCTCTAGCATCATTCTTGCCTCGCAGTTGCTCAAGATCTTTCCTTGGTCGCCCTTTCTTTCCAACAACACGTTTGAAATCTGAAATATTTCAGTTTCAAACAGTCATATTTACATTTGATAGTAGTCGCCTTGATATGGAAATTTAAATTTACATAATAATACTGTGCTTATCTGAATTCAAATTACTGCTCGCCATGCTTTTGAATGCATAATAACCCATAGTTCCAAGGGAGTTTGACGACGGTTTTCGGTGTTGTTTACATGAAGTATGTACAGTAACTGCAAGCGGTTTGTTCTGTCGAGTCTGAACGAACCATCATGCCAAGATCGATAGATTTCTTGACTCTTTAAATTTAAAAGATGAATATTTACAACGTTTTAAAGACACCGGTTTTGACGATCTGAAGCTTTTGAAATCTTTAACGAAGGAAGAGCAACAGGAAATGTTTACAGTGGTCGGCATGTCAACTAAACCATGACACCTTCTCAAATTTAAGAAAGCTCTTGCAACTGTTCATGAAAACAACGAGAAAGAGAAGCCAAGCACATCAAGTTGTAAAAATCCAAACACACAAAGGTGCAAATGAGTAAGTACATTAAGCCAAATATAAATAATTGCAGTTTCTCATCACCGCCCGCATTTCAAAATAGCTGCCGCATTATAATTTTTTTTTGGAATTTTGAAAATGTACGAAAAGAAGTTTGCTTTATCGATCTGCTCCCTGAGCTGAACCAAAATATTTCGTTAGCTGTGCTTCCTGTGCTGCAGACAAGAAAAAAAAATAGTATCAAAACCTCATGCCGTGTTTACATTTACAAAAATTTGATGAGAAACAGGGATTTTTTTTATCCTGATGTGAACATTGTTCTTGTACATAGAGTAGCCATATTTGGATTTTCAAGTATCTTTATTTTTAAAGATTGAGATGGTTTAATGATAATAATTAATGTACTACTTGAAACTTGTGCCATATTGTATGCCAAGTGATATTTTCCTGAAGTGATATATTCGCAAGATAGTTTTTCCACAGGACTATTGCACATTTGACCTTTTTTGTAAGCAATCATGCCTTTACATCAACTTAGTTGACCATCTTTATTTTCACATACAGCTATAACATATACTGATGGAAAATTTTCTTTGGGCGGAAATGCAAATGTTGAAACCGAAGTACCTTGGAAAAGATATTTGATATCAAATGTTAAGTCAGACCGATTAAAGTTCTTTAATGCTGTTACAGAAGAAATCTTCGAGGCAGCTTATGTTAGTAAGCAAACGAGATTCCAAGGATATTTAGATGGTCAGCGAAGATTTAGATGGGAAGTCAAGTGTGATGCAGAGAAATTGGAAAAGATTCTTGGCAAGTACAAAGAAGATGTAATTCCAAAAGAAAACATTGATTGCAGAAGATGCAGGGAGTTTCCAGTTGATGTTAAAGTTGAGGATGTTGCAAAATGTGAAAGGGCTGTGAATCATGTTAGTGGAAGCTTGTCAGAAATGAGGAAGGTTAAAGAGAAATTATTGAACAGAAAAAAAGAATTATTTGATGAGGAACTGAAGCCAAAACCCTGGGCAGGCAATGAAATTTCATTTGTGGAGAATTTTAGTTAAGTTGGAAGGTATGATAAAGGGAACAAGTGAAATAGCACTGGACATTAAACATGTTATGCAACAGCTGGAGAAAAGATTTGATCGTAGCAGCATTGCCAATAGCGAACAAAAGCGGAAAGCAAGAAGGAGTATTGAGCAGAATTATAAAGAAAAGAAAAAAAAACAGTAGTGGCTGGGAGAAAGAGCAAGCTTATAAAGAGCAGCAGTGATGATATTTGTGCAGTTGACAATTTCACAGATGAGGACATCTTGTAAAAATTATCAAGGCTGTAAAATGTTTTAAAAGTTGTATAAAACCAAATGTTTTCGACTTAAAAGTCATCATCAGGATGATGACTTTTAAGTCAAAAACATTTGGTTTGGTAGAAATTTTAAAAAGTGTTGCAGCCTTAATAATTTTTATCAATTTTAAGTTTTTTGTATCATTATTGTATTGTGATTACTTAGGTTTTTTCTTGGCTGGTGGAAGAACCACATACGTTTATTACAGCAGAGCTTTCAATCCATAATCCCAAACTATTATTATTACTGATATTTTTTTAAATATCCGTGCATACAGGCAAAAAGCTCTGCTCTAAAAAAATTGTGTTTCCAAGCTATAGGAATTGTAGTTATAGTTATGCTTGAAATTTGTATTTCCAAGCTAAAAGAGTTGTAGTTATGCTTGAAACTGTATTATTTGACATTTTGGAAAAAGACAACAGATTAAATATTATGCTATCTATTTACATTTCAGTGACTGTGATTAAATGTTGTCTATATTTCTTTTACCCCACCCTTATGTCAATGAATTTTTTTCTTACCCCACCTAAAACAGCTTATATTTTCCAGTTACCCCACCATTTTCTCTTCGGCCCCCACCCCGGCCATAAATAATGACCGGTCCCTTATTAGATCATCTAGAGCCTCCTTGAGCTGCGGTCTTAGGGCCACTGCAACTCGACGCGGAGCATGTTGTACTGGTTTAGCGTTTGGATCTAGTTTTACGGTATACTCGCCATTAATTTGACCAACTCGGTCACCGAACACTGATGGGAACCTTGTTAGTATCACTTCTTTTGTTAGCACGGCTCTTGTTTGGGTATTAATGGTGTACACTGCTGCTCCATCTGTCTGTGGTTTATGTAGCTGCTCATTGTCGTTGTACTGGATAATATTCATTCCATGCATGCCTTTCGCCCCGAAATTGGGCGAATCTCATGACTTTCGACTTATCGATAATCCAACAAGAAAAAAATGTTGTTTCGCTAAGCTCTTATGGTTACGTGTCAAATAACCTTAAATCTTGATCCGCCATACGCCACTAAAGATGTCTCGACAGGTTTTACTTTTTCGAGCCTGTAGTCGTTAGATGCGTGCTTGTATATGTGCAGGGGTACCACATTGCTCTGTCTGTGCCCCTGTATCAGGTTGGAAACGGATAAAATTCCAGACGCCAGTTGAAGTGTGACAAGCTGTGAGTCATCCAATTTCACAGCTGATCTTTCCTCTGTTTGGTATGTCTCCTTATAATACACGTCATATTCTTCGGTAGCGTTGACTTCCTGTTTGCATTTACTGGCAAAATGATTCTTTTCTCCACACTTCCGGCACTCCTTTCAACGGGCGGGACACAATTCCGTATTTGCCACATGTTAGTAACTACAATTGTTGCATTGTTTGCATTGAACACGTTGTTTTTCAACGATAATTTCTGCTATTATTTTTTTTTGTAATTTTCTACTTTATTCACAGAATTAATGTTTGTCTCGGATCTGTCCTTGATAATTTTCAATCGGGCAAACGTGCTCTCTACCGCTCGGCAAATCTCATCTGTTTTCCCTAGTGTTAACTTTGACTCACGCAACCGTTCTATGACCGTTCTCTGACCTTTGTATCAACGATGCCAAATATTAGGCGATCTCTTAAAATTTTGTTGGGACTAATAGTGTCGAACTCACAATCTTCTGCCAACTATCTCAGACCTGTTCTGTAGAGCTCGTGCGACTTGCCAGGCTCTTGCATTCGCTGGTTGAATCTTTCGAAAGGCACATTCTTTTTTGGTTGACAATAATATTCTGCAAATTGCTTCAAGACAGGCTCTATTTTGATTTTTTTCTTCTTGTATCAGAGTGAATGTCAAATAGACCTCTCTCGCTTCTTCTCCAATTACTGTTAATAGCGTTGCTACTTTTACAGTTTCAGATATTTTCATTCAACTCAGTCGCCAACACATAATTTTGCCAAGCACACAAAATCTTTTCCATTCGTCAGCAGCGTTGCCATCATGAATCTCTGACGGTGCAGGCGGCGCTAAAGCAGTTTAAACCGCTGCCACCATGCAAGATGTTAATAAACGAGTCCAAGAACATCCCAGAATAGTGGCTGCTTGCCAATCACTGGTGAGACTAGATATACTGTTTGGCACGTGCTTGTCACGCAAAATGTTACATATCCTGCAGGATACAATGGTATTTTTAAATAGCTTCTCTTATATAACAGCATTTTGACTGCAGATGCTAGGCTTAAAGTGAAAGTCACAATCAAAGTGTAAGACAAAAAGGGATTTACAGTAATCCACAATAAAGACTATAAAATAGAAATCCATGTTCAGACAAATGTTCCTGTCGGGACTAAAGCCTAGTTTCCATATGATCGCTCACAATCGCCGGATCGCTGAAAATACTGCCAGCGATCGTCAGCAATTATATGGAAACACTTTGCAACGATTGGGCGATCGTCAGCGATCGTCAGCGATCGCGATCGCTGAGATAGAAAAAGTTCTATCTCAGCGATCGTGAGCAACCGTGAGCGATTGTCAGCGATTATATGGAAACACATTTCAGCGATCGAGCGATCGAAATC
>JAOTRI020123535.1:0-11948 GCA_028564885.2 Zoanthus sanctaehelenae
GCGTGTCGTGCTTCACCGATCAGCTCTCGAATTCTCCCAAACGTGCGCCTCGGTTTTCATAGCGCCATGAATGCACAGAAAAAATGTTTTATTTCTTAATTGAGTGTACTGAACCAAAAGCCAATTAGCACTAACTCAGGGTTAAATGAACCCACAATCTTGTTTCCAATCTTACAAGGAGAAATTTGAGCTGTAATTTGGGGATTGACAAGACTTTTCCCATAAAAATGCGAACAGTATTCATAAAAATAATTAATAACCCTTTACCTCTAAAAAAGAAATTCCTGTTTGAAAATTTTCTTAACTCAGGTAAAAACGTAACCAGTCTTTGAACAACGTTAACTAGGCACTGAACGCTAGTTCTAAACGCATTATTCGAGTTCGAAAATTTAATTTTGTAGGCGTATATGACTATATATCGCCACTTCAATTTTTGAAGTTGTTACATTAATTAACAATTCAATTGATAATTTTATTTCCGTTATCTCTTAGAGATTAGACTTGTTTTGCAAAAATTTGACCCTGAACTACTTTACTTCAATACGGCAATCGCATTTTTAAAAAGAGAATCGTAAAACCATGGAAAATTGCTCCCGTATTTTCTGCCAGCATTTTGATTTTGATTCCTGATCTAAAAATAACTTTTATTTCAAAACTTTGTCAGTTTGATCCTATGATTTTTCATAATTTTTATGCGTCATTCGCAATTTTGGAAACTTTAAAACCTGACCATGGCAGTGCACGTTGTTATTCGTAAAAACCTCTACTTGGTTTGAATTAAATTATCCGCCAAGTCAGACGGCACTTGCTTAACATTTTCAAGTGAATTCAAATCTAAACTCATGCGTACTGGATCACTGTATAGCTAGTAGTGATCACATCCCTTCTTGCCGCTTTGATTTTAGCTAAATTTAATTTTTGTATGATTAATAAAACCAGACCGATCTAATTTCTTCAGTTCTTCAAATAATACGCTATGGCCAATCCCCGCTCTTTTGGTAAATTTGTTTACTTTTTTAAAATTTAAAGGAAGTTTATCTTATGAGCATATATGCAATGATTGACGATAATAAAAACAACTTTTCTGCCTCTCGTTATCTTTAGCTCATGCATGGCTGAATGAATCGAATAGCTGATAAGCAGCAAAAGATGATGAGTTTTAAGTATATAAATCAATTATTTTCTAGCTAATTTTTTCTTCATTTTCAGCTGTTAATGTAAAAACCTATAATGCTTTGTTGCAGGAAGGTTAATCAATTTTTACGCCTATTTCAAAATATGTTCGAGAGTTCAAAGTTTACCTTCGGCATCAAGGTCTGTGTCATAGTCACCGTCACTGCTCTCCTGCTTGTCATCCGCAGAAAAAAATATCAGCCCTTTTTCCGTTTCAGTTCCAGCAAAAGATACTAGAGGATTTATACTTTCTTCATCTTCTTCCTCTTCCACGAGACATGTCTGTAAAATTTTAATTCTAAGATTTTGCAAAGTTCACGCATTCATTTTTGAAACTTCAACATTATTGATTTTAGCTATAAAACGGAACCACGTTCAAAAAGTTAGCCTAAATTTGGAGAATATTTGTTTATTTTAGCTATAATAACAAACTTTACCTTTTCTACCTTCTCTGATGACATTAAATCTGCTTTTGCTGCACCTGTTTGCATAATTAATACTTCGTCTTGTCCATTTCCTTAACTGAATCCTGAAGCGGCAGGGTAACTATGGAAACAAATATCTTCCGACTTGTGACGTGCACAAACAAAAGCGCGCGCAATTGGAAAATATTTTATGGCATTGATTTTTACAGCGCCAAGTGGGCTATAATCACCTCATATCCAACAAGCGCGAATGGAATAATAATTTAATCAAATTTCATGAGTTTTCGGAACTTTTCGATACTTGAAAATAGCAAAAAACTTTTAATAAATTGAGAATCAAGATTTTTTGTTAGTTTCCATACATGGGCAAGTCGTTTGGTTAAGGCAATAAAACAGTTCGATAAAACTACACTTTGGTAGACATCTATAATAAATATCTAATCACTCTTTTTACGTAAAAAAAGTATTTAGATATTTACCCTAGATGTCTACCAAACGTGTAGTTCCATGTATGGTCATTCGGTATATGAGCTGATAGCCGAGATTGAGTGAACCAATCAGAACGCAATATTCGACGTTGAAATATTAATAATAATATGTGGTTAGTTATGCGCCCTGTATTTCATTTTGAAGTTGCTTTTCACGCGCGATCTTTTGTGCCACGTATAGTTGTTTTTAACGGCTTTGTTACTGTGGGTCGCCTCCTGATTTGTTCTTCAGACTAAAGTATAGGATTAAATGGAGCCGAAATATTACTTTATTGGGACCTACAACTACTGCCGCATCATCAGGGACTAAAGAACGAATATTCGAGCTATAAAATATAATCGGTATATATGGCGAGTATTCTTTCTTCAGTCTCTGATGATGCCGTGAACAGGCGGATGCTAGGTCAGTTTTACAAACATTTTTTAAAAGCTGTAGTTTTAGGCCTCAATGGATTTTTAATCTAAATTTTAAACTCAATAAATAGGTTTAAAACCAGTGCAAAACCGTGAACGATATGTACACTTGCAAACGCTGGATCAGACGACCGTGATCAGTCGGAAATGCTTTTTTTAAATAAAAATATATTTATCAAAAAGCCTTGCAATGACTGGACCTTTACAATGTACGAAGAGTTTGGACCGCTTGTACAATATTTCGACTGGCTATTACCAGTCTTCATCAGGTTTTATTATTAGGACAATTTGTTATAGCTTTACACCTAACTGCCTTCTGTTTAGCCTAGTTGGTATAGTGCCAGTCTATCATGCGGGAGGCTCGGATTCTATTCCTGGCTGGACCATCATTCTGGGTCTTAAAATGATTAAGGAGAAAGTACTGCCTTTGCTCTAACATCTGCAAATGGTTAAACTTTCGTGTCTATAAACCGTTGGCCCTTGGGGATTATATCTATGTTTTTGTGCGTGTGTACTAAGAAAGGTCTCCGTTCGCCTTAGAGTGGTAAAGATGGTGTTCCCAATTAGTTGGCCTTTGGCGACCATGAAATCTAATTAATTTCGAGCCCTGGGCGAGCAACTATCGAATTAGCACCAAACCTGTAGGCGTACGTTACTGAAATGGCACCAAAATTGTTTTACATGCATTGGAGGTGAACAATGAATTGATGAAAAACTCACAAATTATAGTTGTACTTTTAAGGCATGGGATAAATTTTAGTTAGCACTCGTTTACATACCTCAAAAGGACCTAATTAATATTCAAACCACATGATCATTCCTATAACCATTTTATGAACCGGAGAAGTACAGACTTATAGCAAAGAAACTTAATGTTTTCAGGAAGCCCAATCCTGTTCTGTGACCGTTTGAGATCAGTAAATCAGGACGGCGAGCGATTAGAAATGCAAATACTACAAAAGAATCAGTGCAATTATAAAATCTACTACCACGTCTGAGTGTCTCAGAACAGGTTTCAATTGGGCATCTTGAATAGATTATAATGTGAGTTTTGTTGCCATAAATCTGAACTTCTCCGGTTGTATAAAATGGTTATCTGAATGATAAATGTTTGAATATTAACTAGGTCCTTTTGAGGTATGTGAACGAGTGTAAAAAGACTCGTAAGTATACAAGTGACGCGTGGCATACTCCACGGTATCACGTTCCAAACTATTCCATAATTACTACATATTTCATACCCGTCATCATGAAACACTTCCTATCACTAAGCGCAGCGTAAATCATTCAAAGTCGAAAAACTCGGCTTCTTAGTACTAATGAGTAAAGTTTCACTTAAAAATACTAAATTAACTTAATTCTCGATTTTCAGTTTTATTTTAATAAAATGTTTGATTTTCATTTTTTTCCCTTGTTTCATTTTCTGTTTTATCAGCGGGATAACCACATAATGTGCATCGGGGGAAGATAACACCAGCACTAACAACCAACTCCAGTTCCACTCTACCGCAAACGAGAATGCAAGGATTCCATACTTTTTTGATAGGAAGTGTCCCAGAAAGATGGATGTAACATTGCTGTCTTCCTGTGTGATCGTCGTGGTATGCTGTTATGTTACACCCTCGGCGCTGAAATTGAACAAAAAATAGTGCAATGTCAGACATAACTACCGAGTTTTTCTAACTACTATAGATAGATATCTCACAACTATAATGCTGCTGCAAAAAATAACAAAACAGTTACTGTTTTTCAATTATTTATTTCTATTAAATCCTGTACCAATTGAAAAATAACTCAGGTGGAGCCTCCCATTAGGTGAGCACAGTAACTGAGCAATGTCACACAATAAATGAATAAATGAAGAACCTCGCACAGTAACTGAACAACATTACACAATAACTGTTCTATATCTATAACAAATTTTCTTGATTCAATTTAGAATTTACTTTGTGAAGTGCTTTTATGAATATGGGATAAAATGGCAGAACTACTTAGGTAGATGTCTTCTTGGCAAAGGAGTTTTAAAAGATTTTTGTGCATAGTTTTTTTTTAAATAGTTTTTTTGACAATTTCTTGATACTTTTAGGTATGTCATTCCATACTTTAGCAACAAAATGAGAAAGACTTTTTTGATAAGTTGGTTGGAGAAGGTTGAATGTGAAAATTTTGGGAAGTGGGAGACCGTGTAGTGTAACTATGTCTGAAACATCATTACATAAATTTTGAATTTTGGAAGGTGCAACTTTCTTGCTGACATCATGATTTAGATAAGATATCATATATGAAAATGCCTGGCCCAAAGCCGCTATACCATCAGAAAGAAACACAAAAGCGTCAAATCCCAAGAATCCGGATTGAGATTAATCCACTGAGTCCTCCGCCGCAAGCGGCTTCATAATCTTTTTTGGATTTTACCAAATGAAATAAAAATATTTTTTGCATTCAGTTTTTTCCCAAAGAAATGCACCCGCTATTTTGGAGTGATAAACAAAAACAATACGACGTTAAGCTAAATCCTTATACGAGCCTAGTGCCCCATGGGGCAGGCGCTTATCTGCGGTTTTTGTCGTGTTAAGCGGATGAGAGACTTTAACTCCCCCTGGACGGGACACTAATCCATCGCAGGTTAGCTCCCAGCAGACGCTGGTACTCATTTACCTACCCCGGAAGGATGGAAAGCTGAGTTGGCTAAGGCGGAAAAGAAGATCACACAAATATTCGAATGTCGGAAAACTGCCGGGATTGAACTGGGGACCTTTTGACTGGAAGGCAGAGATCTTATCAACTGCGCCAACCAAGTCCGCCCAAAACGAGGTTAAGTAGTTCAGTATTGTTAGAGGGGAACTGAACCCTAACATTAACTTTTCATAGTTTGAAAATTTAGTCATAGTATAACAAATATATGAAGTTTTGGCTAAGCTTTAGAATACCCCGACACTGTCTTTAATGACATGGTGATTTATTTTGCGCATTCGCAGGAGCCCATAAGTAGGAGCGGGCAACTTCAATGTTCTAGTGTCACGGCATTTTTACGAACCGAGTTATTTTTAGTTCAGTTATTGCAAATTCAAGCCAATCACATGCGTCCAACCTTGATCAATAACATCACTGTTAATTTGCATGAATTGTCTGATTCCTCCGGGACTGAAACTTCTATTGGAATTTCCGGCTAAAAGCTATCTAAAAATAAACCAGTTCGTGAAAATGCCGTGACATAGGTGTATTATGGGAGTTGCTCGCTTCTACTTATGGGTTCCTTGCATTCGTCGTTCTATAGAAACAAATGCACAGAATTATATTAAGGACAGTGTCCGGGTATTCTAAAGTTGCTCCGAGGTTTTTCTAAGCAGTTAGCCGTGTAGTTCTGAATATGTAACGTCAGCGGTTATTTATGACGTAGGTTACGATATTGGGATGATTAAAAACAAGGATACTGTGCGGCTTTTGGCTGGTAATAATAAAAAAAAATTCACAAGACCTAAATTGCCTCAAAAATATCAAAATTTCGAAGCAAACTGTAATAACTATGCTTTAAATATCCTAACCTACGTCCGCATATCGCTGACAATCAAATTTGCGACCATTGTCCAATTTCATACCGGGAGAACCTGAGTACAAGCCCTTAATTCTCATACGTATAAAATATGACTAGTATATAAAGAAAGATCACACTATGAATAGCAAGATCCCAAAGTTTGATGTTAAACGGATGAACAGTTAACGAAATATTGTTGTTTTAAAATACAAAAAATTACTAAGAAATGTATGGTTTCCGGACGATTCTTCACATAGCGTGTGATCTTTCTATATATCCTAGTCATATTTTGTGTTTATGAGAATTAAGGGGCCTGTACTGAGGCTATCTCGGTATGAAATCCGGAAATAGTATCAAACTTTTCTTGAGAGTTTTCTTCGTTTCTATATCTTATTTTTCAATGTGATTTGTAGAATATTCTTGTATCTCCTGTACAAGGTTTAGATATTTTTGTTGGCCGTAAACGATATCATGATTTTTTTATTGTGCCATTCAGGCCTAAGAATTTAAAAATTGTTAACAAATTTTACAAGTTTCTTTTTTTTTACAAGTTTTTAACAATTTTAAAATTCTTAGGCCTGAATGGCACAAAAAAAATCACAATGTGATTTGACTAATTTGAAACAAAAATCTACTAAACAAATTGATGCAAACAAACATAGATTAGTTTTGAAGGACTGGAAATGTTCTTACCTCCATAGGCATCCGGCATTCTCTCAATAGTATATCTAGAAGATGAAAAAAAGCTTCTTTTTGTATACTTCGTACAAAGTTGATCAGCAGCTCTGTTCGTCTTTGTTGTTTTCGCCGAGAAGTCCTCTTCTTCTTAATTAATCGATAACAGTTTTTCTTCGCAGTTTCAGCTCGGTGAGAGCCCTCTTCAGGTTTTTCAATTAATTAAGAAGAACAAGACTGATCAGCAATAAGGGACAAAGACAAGAGTAGAATAGAGAATTAAAATAATAAAAAAGACTGTATCGGTCAAGTTATAAGACTGTCACTAACTATGGCAGTCTCAAACTTGGAGCTTAACATCGTTATACTTGCTGAATAGCTTTCACTTAAATAGTTCTATTTCAAAAAAGAAGGAAATGAATTAAAGGAAGTTTTAAGTTCAAAAACGAAAAAACAGAAAAATCAATTAGAATAAAGGTCAGCATCGGCCTTGAACATGCAGGGTAGGTTCAGCGAAAGTTTCATGTTCTTCCATCGAGCCACGCTCGATTCCTAATCTTCTATTACTACTGATATCAGTGTTATTGCAGCCTCACCTGCGCTGTGTCTTATCGCTTCAGGGTCCGTTGGCAGAATAATTGTTTCAAAGAAAGCTGTGCTTTATATTGTGTCAAGTCACGGCAATGAATACGAGAATGTTGACAGATAACGGAAAGTCTCCTGATCGTGCACGCGCGAATTTAAAAGAAAGAATGATTTAAATTTGAATTTTATTTCGCCATAATTTATTTTTTTACATTAATAATTGTTATAAATAGCATTTACAACAAATAAGAATAGTGTTTTAAATATAAATCTATATAATAATTATATAAAGTAAGAAATTTAATAATATTATGCCAATTTGTAGTATTGGTTGCGCGGCGAGGAGGATTCCAGAAACCAGAAGGCTTTTAGAAAGAAACCTCCCCTGGAGGAAGATTTATATGTATCATTTTGATGGATGCCTATTAAGCCTTTGTTACCTAAAGTATACTCTATGTTTATATATATTTCTTTATACTTTGTCAATCATTCGGCTCTTCAGTAGTTTTTTAAAAAAGCTTTTATAAAAAGTTGGAAAAATTTATCTGTTAAACAACTGACTTTTCATTTGACTTTTCATGTTGGTGTATTCATAACAAAACTGTTTTAAATAGTTTCTTTTGTTTTGTACACCAAGGAGCACATCCAAAATGACGCAATTGATGTACACGAAAACGAAACCATATGGCCCTAATAAAACTAGAGGGGCGGTCTCTTCTCGATTTCTCGCGCATGCGAAATTAGGATGCGCTCTTCACAAAATACGCAAAAATACAATTTTACGTCGTTAAGCAGAACCAATTATATTGCGTATAAGATATTTTCAAGTTAAATTTTTGAAGCTAACCACGGTACAGTTTTTGGTTTCTGATCTTCACTGAGCTTTCGACTAAGTTAGTTTAATTAGCGATTATATTATTTTAATAGTAACACACTAGTACAGGGCCCAGTCGTTCAAAGGCTGGTTAAGTTTAACCCTGGGTTAAGCAAAAATTAAAACAGGAATGTCTTCTTTAAGAAAAGGTAAACGGACATTTGATATACTGTTTGGATTTTTCTAGGAAAAGTCTTGTTTCTCCAAAAATTACAGCAAAGATCTCTCGTAAGAATGGAAATAAGATTGTGGGTAAAGTATTTACCTCTGGGTTAGCGGTAATCGGCTTTTGAACAACGGGGCCCTGATGATTATACAACTCTGTTATTATAACTGCCCCCCTGACGAGACTAGCTTTTTAGATATTTCAGGGGAACAAATGCATCTGACTGACTAGAATATTTCTTAAAACTAATAGTAATCGTGGATTATTTAACAGCGTTCGTTCAACTGTAAATTGCGGAAAGTTCAGTGTGTTTGCTAGTGGTGTTAAATTCGCAGAACAATGAATCGCGCGGTTTTTTTTCTCCTTGAAAGGAGGTTTTTTTAAAGAATTTTCTTAAGAATGATATTCTCCATGCTTTTAATAATTTTTTTCCACTTGGTTGATCGCGGAGAAAATGACAGCAAAATAGCCCTAGACACGAATATCCCGAACAATGCTCTTAAAAGCTATCCGCAAATTCTCAATTTTTTAATTAAAAATCTTTCTAAAAACTCTAAAAATTCAAAAATTTTCCAAAAAATCTCTATTTTTCTCACAATTATTTTTTTAATGAAATCTTAGCACTCCCTTAAAAAGAAAACGGCAAACACATTTTGAACGCTAGATAGCACTTATATTATACAAAAGGCACACAAACAAATCAGTGTTCCATAACAATAGTGTAAAACTGCTAGCTCGTGTGTAATTTTAAAAGCTTGAAAACTGAGATCAGTCACCAACTGACCAAGTATAGTAAACTATGGGATAAAAGTTTCATTTTATAGGAATTTTAAATAGAACGGCTAGGAATATAGAACAATTTTTGTTCCAAATCATCTAAAAATCCCCCCAAATCCCATTTTTTTCTAAAAATTCCCCAAATCCCTATGAATTTCCTGATACTCTAAAAATTCTAGAAAAATCCGGCCTTTTGACTTTTGTGTTTAGGCCTCCAACAAAGCTTTCCAGCAAAACCTGGTCCATCAACGTAATACACGAAAGCGATGCTATGTTAGTAAACGACATTTTGCCTCGGAAAGCCATAGCACTGAACAAGATTTGAAAGCGCTCGTCAAAATCACGCACAAAAACTATATTGCATGCAGAAGTCTGTTGGTAGATTAAATTGTTGCTGTTGTTGTAATTTGTAAACATTGACTTATGGAAAATGCTCCTTAAAACACGGCGAATTCCATATCAAACTAGCAAGCTCAAAAACTCGGCCGCCCGGCCACCTATAGAGAACAATTTGAGTCCGCCAGCGTGCGTGTCCTCGTCGTTTGCATTATCGTACTCGTTGCTTACGTTTTCTACTTCCCCCCCTAAAAACCGTCTAAGACAACGTATAAATCAGTATATCTCTATAATTATATTACTATGTCACATTCAAAATGGTAAATTAACGTCTTAATCGGACTTTGAAAAACAATTGCACGGGATGAGCCATATAGAACGAGAAATTTTATTCAAGGTGCGGACACAAAGCTAAGGGTAACGGTAAGGTAAGGTAACTCCGTCTTGTATTTTAATCAACAGTATCTAACTTAAGATAATATTTGCTAAGGAACTATATAGGTAAAACAGAGGTCCAGCTGGTTCTAACTCAGGAAATTCAAGTAAAGACTTTCTTTAGACTCTTTAAGTTACAAACTTTCAGAGTTTAAAATCCACGTTCCTCAAGACACCCCTTACATGATCTAGTAAAAGATAAAAATATCGAAACCCAAGAAAATCGCGGGCTTTAAATTGAGTGTTTGTGTGTTATTCCAAGATTTATTCTGATGCTTTTTCGAGAAATTCAAGGTGATATAGCCGGAAAAAAACTTGATGTGTTTTAAGACCTAAACTAAAACCATTTGGTGGTTATAACCGTGCCTGGCTTAGAGTTTTATTAAGTGTTTAGTCTATGCTCTTGGATGAGTAATCGATCGGCATAGACAGAGCCCACGTTACTTTCGGGCTGCGCCTCACAAGCACAAATTTAACATCGGCCGATATCGCTGCATTCTAAGAAACGACTAGCGGCTTACGACCTCGGCACAGTGACAAAAGTCTTTTCCATTTTCTAAGGTTTTCAACACCTTAAAACTTAAAAACATGTTTAAGGTCTATTAAAAGCTCTGATAAGTACTACCTTACAACAGCATGGCTGAATAGTGGAGGGTTTCTTTAAAAAAGTTATTTTGTTATCACGAAAATACTCGTAAACCAGTCGAAACTGTAGCTGATAAACTGAACATACCTGTGCTGTGAAATATACATGATAGGTACACCTGGGATTTTTCGTATTCTTCTTTTGAGATCCCGATCACACGTAGCCACAATGTAACACTTGTGCTAGAATTGAAAGATTTCATACTCAACTTCATTCTATACCAAGCTTCAAATGTCTTTATACAAGTCATCTACATACGTATGATTTTCTTTACCTGGTACTGATTTTTTATAAATTATTCTCAAACTCATTAATAATTCATCAAGTTAAAACAAAAGAAATCATAACCGTTACCATGGTTTAGATATGTAATCTTAATTAGCATATATTTTGACGATTTTATTTCCTCTTTTACTCCTAGGTTTTAGTTTCGATTGAGAAGAAAAATCAAACACGAGAAACAGTGTTTCATCACATTTCCAAAAACCTCGAATTTCGTTAAAAATACTCCGCTGCGCGTCGTATTTTCAACTCTTTTCTCGGTGTTTGGAAATGTGATGAAACACTGTTTCTCGTGTTTGAAATATTACATGAAAACGACTAACTTTGGTTAGGCCGTGTTTGAAAATAATGGTTTAAGTTTTTTGACCCGGATTTTATTGATAAAAAACAATGGGAAAGGTTTTGTTTACAAATGCAAATTAATCTTGCGTAACCTCTCTTAAACTTGTTCACTTGAAAATCAAACTTGAATGATATTTTTCACAGAATTGTTTTAAATACAGAGAGAGAGTTTGCAACTCCATTTGATACGGTGTCCCAACGGGCTGAAATACAATTTATGCAAACTTGATTCTTTGAAATGTAAACTTGGTTCTTCGAAACGAAAACTTGATTCTTTGAAATGAAAACTTGATTGTTTGAAATGAAAACTTGATTCTTTGAAATAAAAACTTGATTCTTTGAAATGAAAACTTGATTCTTCGAAACGAAACTTGATTGAAATGAAAACTTGATTCTTTGATATGAAAAACTTGATTCTTCGAAATGGAACTAGACACTGGTTGAGAGCGTTACTGGGCTACCTGTGGCAATTTGTATTGGGTGGTGTGGAACTTCAGTTTGTTGCATGTTTAACAGTTCAGCTTAAAGTTTCTGTCAATTCTAATACTGGGTAGATTTGTAATACCAGAGAAAAACAAAGAGAACATAAAAATATAGAGGGGCAGCATCAATGAAGAAACACCATGGGCAAATATTTTATGTTGTAAGCAGAAACTCTGGGATAACGCGGCAAAAAATATAAATACTATAGAATTTTTCGGCCCATTTCCTTGGCTAAGGGCCTGTTCACATGAGGCGAAATATCTCGGGGGGTAGAGATATCTCGGTGTTGTAGGGATGAAACTGTCCCTGGTT